>CM060974.1:56440338-56572838 GCA_030765045.1 Tenodera sinensis | reverse complement strand
CTGGCCAGGTTCCTCCGTTCTTCCTTAATTCATTTATGAGTGTCGACCTTTCTTGTTGTTTGTCTGGACATTCATAGATTAAGTGATTTACAGTTTGAGGGCCTCTGTTACAAGTACAGGTGGGATCTTCTATAATGTGAAATCTATATAAGTAATATTTAGTTTTGCCATGTCCTGAAATTATTGCTGTAAGTTCCGATGATGTAGGCAGTTTTATGCATTGTCTTCCTTTAACTGAGGGAATAAAGGATTTTGTTAAAAGACCTTTTGTAGTCTTATTCCATCTGTCTTGCCATTGTTGTAAACATTTTTCCCTAATTTCAGCTATGATGGTCGATTTTGGTACTTTGTTGTAGATGATTGCACTTCGTTGGTCCAGCGCAGATTCTTTAGCTAATTTATCAGCTAACTCATTGCCTGGTATTCCTACATGTGCTTTCACCCAGCTGAAGTGTACTGTCCACTTGTTTTGGTTTAGAGTTGACATAGTGTTTAATATCATTTGTGCAATGGAATTATGTTTCTTATTGTTCTTCAGTAAACACAGTGTTACTTTGCTATCAGTGAAGATGGCAACGTTTTTGTCCTCATCTTTAAGTTCTTGCAAAGTGGAGATTACTTGAAGAGCTTTCAGGATTGCCAACTGCTCCGCTTGGTTATTAGAACAGCGATTGCCTAATTTGTACTTAAGTTGTCGTATTAGTTCTTCCTTCTGAAATACCGCAGCTGCAGCTCCCACTTTCTCTGCTATTTTGCTCCCATCTGTATAAATCTGAAATGTATATTGTAATTTGGGATTGATTTCCTCTATACAAATACGTTTCGCAGGGTGAACCCAGTAGTTTGTTTTCAGGGGTCCGTCGTAATCTCTGTCACCATGTAATGATTTATACTTATTTATTTCTCCCATAATAGTCAGATCTATTGGTTGGATTCCAGCTATAATGCAAGATGCTTCATAAGAGATGGTCCTATATGCCTTTGCAATTTTTATATTGCATAATCTTTGAACTCTTTGGAGTTTCTTTAGATTTTTCTTATTTTTTATAGCTTCTTCCCATATCGGAGCTCCATAGGTTATTATTGGTTCGATGGCTCCCTTATATATTGTATGGAAAGCTTTGCATCCAAGACCCCAGTTCAATTTTGCAGATTTGGATAAGGCGTGTAAGAGAGCTAATGCTTTTTCTTGAATGTAATCTATATGCTTGTCGAATTTAAATTTTGAGTCTATATATATTCCTAAATATTTTAGTTCTTTTTTCTGTGTCAATTTTGTATCATTCAAGTAGATATGGATATCACCGTTGAGAGGGTGTCTCTTCCTTGTTATTAATAGTACTTGAGACTTTGTTTCATTGAAATTAATTTTGTTGTCTTTAGCCCAGAACTCTATTTTCTTGATATCCTGATTTGCGAAGTTTTCAGCGTCCATTATGCTGCTGCCTTTGGTCATTACTAGTAAGTCATCAGCAAAGGCTAAGACTTCGGTCCTTTCAGTAAATTCCAGGTTAAGTAGGGAATTATATAATATATTCCATAACCTGGTCCACAGCTGGATCCTTGGGGGACGCCTTTTGTAACTTCTCTCTCTGATTTATATGAATTGAAGCATAAACTAGCTTTCCTATCATGAAAGTAGTTCTCCGATAGTTTATATAGATTTCTAGGGCAGCTGAGCTTTTTCAAGTTATTAAGGATGCTGGGCCACCATGCTGCGTCAAATGCTCCTCTGAGATCCAGACTAGTTAATATGATGTACTTATATTTTTGTAGATTCTGTTGTACAAACGCTTTCATCGCCATTCCTGCGTCCACTGTGCTTTTTTGAGGCATAAAACCAAACTGGTTTGAGTTGAAGAGGTTTCTTGAATTTATGTGATGAAGGATTCTCTCTATCATCAATTTCTCCAAAACTTTGCCAGCAGTGTTAAGCAGACTTATGGGGCGGTATTTTGAAACTTCTTCACTATCAATTTTCCCTGGTTTAACTATTGGAATTATTTTTGCGTTCTTCCATTTTTTGGGAAATATACCATTTTTCAGGCATCCATTGTACTGTGCAGTAAAGAAACGAGGGAAAAGCTTAAATGCCCTTAAGAATATTTTACTGGTAATGCTGTCTTCTCCTGGTGTCTTTTTAGGATTGAATGTTTCCAATGCGGACATAACTTCTGTCTGTGTAAATTCGACATCATCCGGGTTATAAATTTCTTCAGCCAGCTGTCTTCTATATTGTTTGTGTTGCTCACTGTCATCCTCTAAACTGTCTTTCGGAATGAAGTAGTCCATCATATAATCAAGTGTACTTGATGAATCAATTGTGTATGTTCCGTCTTCTTTTTTAAGTGTAGTCAGTGGTGTTTGGTCTCTCAATTTGCCGGCTGCAATTTTATAAATTATATTCCATGGGTTAGATCCATCAGTGATGCTACAATATTTCTTCCATGATATTATTTTTGCTGCATTAATTTTAGATTGATATTCACGATTGCCTTCTTGATACTGAAGTCTCCTCACTTGTCTTAATTTTTCATTATTTCTTGTTCTCTCGTATCGCCTTCTGAGTGCGTTCACCTTTTTTCTGAGTATCGTGAGCTCAGGTGACCACCATGGGACAGTTCTCCCACTGATCTCTTTTGTTTTCCCAGTGGTTCGAAATGATCCCTTACATGCAGAATTTATTCCTGCAAAACACTTTTCGACTAGTTGTTCTACATCTGTCGACTCATTTGTTATGTTGTAAAGTTCTGTGTCAAGCTCACCGTCGTTCAAATCTGTATTAAGAAATTCTGTGAAATTTGTTATTAGGAGTTTATCAAATGTATTAAAGTTATCATCTTTAATAATATATCTGGAGCCTTTGTGTGTAATTTCTCTGCTTCGATTTATTTTGCCTATCTTGAATGTAATTAATTTGTGGTCTGATCAGCTTTCTTCTTCACTATTCTTCCATTCAATGATAAACTTCAATAATTTAGTGTTCACGATGGTGAGATCAATGTAGCTTCGACCTTGGGTAGGTGGGTGGGTGGGTGGGTTGGATGGGTGGGCGGGTGGGCGGGTAGGCGGGCAGGCAGGCAGGCGGATCGGCGGGCGGGCGGCCGGGCGGGCGGGCGGGCGGGCAGGCAGGCAGGCAGGCAGGCAGGCAGGTAGGTAGGTATGTATTTTTGTTTTTTTTACAACATTTTATTTCTGCATGTTCCATTACAGAAATGTAATACTACATGCATATGGTTTTATATCATTGAACATATCTAAGATTACAGTAGAGTCGTTATTGGTTTCGTACAATTATGAAATGGTAGTTATTTTTAAAAGTTCAAAGTCTATATTGTTCACATACTTGTGGAATAGTTTCATATGTTTTTCCACTAATTCTTGATTTGTGATAGGCCACTTCGCACCTTTAAGTGTCACGGCTTTCTTGAAATTGTTTCTTTCACGGCTAAGTAGTTCACACTCCCATAGGATGTGGTGCACCGTTTGTGTTTCCTTTTTACACACACACATGTTGGATCATTCGTTAATTTGAATCGATGGAAGTATTCACCAAACTTCCCATGACCAGTAGTTACTGCTGTGAAGTTGTGGGTAAGCTTAAAATTCATTTTTAGTCTTTTTTCAAAGCTGGGGAAATAGGTCTTTGTAAGTGCAGCATTTTGTGTGGTTTTCCACTCATTTTCCCATCGTTTCAGATTCTCCTGTTTCAGTTCACATTTCATGGTGCTAATGGGCTTTAAATCGTACACTATTGCTGTAGCTGTGTTGTTGGCTGCTTCTTTAGCTAGTGTATCAGCAAGCTCATTTCCTTGAATTCCTATATGCCCTTTAACCCATGTAAAGTTTATCTTCCATTCTTTGGATTTTAGGATTGATAGGTTGATTCTTATTTCCTCTATCAGAGGATAATGTTTTCGGTTATTCCGTAGAAGATCTAATGTTATCTGGCTATCAGTGTGCACTGCTGCAGATTTATCTTTAATTTCTATGGCATTAAGAATTTTAAGAGCTTGTAATATAGCGATTTGTTCCGCTTGGTTGTTGGAGCACCTGTTGTGTAATTTAAAATGATATTTTTGTATTGATTGGTCTAGATAGATTATAACAACTCCAGATCCTACACCCGTGTGAGTTTTGCTGCCATCGGTGTATATTTGAATTGCATATGCCTCTGTTTCGTTCTTTTGTTCAATGATTATGTTATCAGCAGGATGGGGCCATCTTTCGTAGCTTATTGGAATGTCAAGTTGGGCTGTTGTTTTTGCTCTTCCCCTTATAATATTGTGGTAATTGGCTATTTCTGTTAGTTTAATGATGATTGGAGTTGTTCCGGCCAGAGTACATAGGGCTTCGTGTGAAGTGGTCCTGAATGCTTTTGTAATTTTAATATTTACTAATCTTTGTACCTGTCTTATTTTCTGGGCATTATATTGTGTTTTTAAAGCATCTATCCAAACAGGCACTCCATAGGAGATCAGCGGCAAGATTGCTCCTTTGTAGATTATGCTCATTACTTCAGAACGCAGTCCCCAGTTGATTTTTGCCGATTTTCCTAATGCATATATTAGTTTCTTTGACTTTTCCACTATATGATCAATATGCTGACGGAATCTGAATCTGTTGTCTACTATTATTCCTAGATATTTTATAGTCTCTGTCTGTTCTATTTTGCCATTGTCCAGGTATACGCTTAATCGTTGTTCAGTTTTTGGTTTCCTTCGAGATATTAGCATTACTTGACTTTTGCCTCTATTGAATGTTATCTTGTTTGTTGCGGCCCATGTTGTAATTTTTTGGATTTCTATATTTGCTTGATTCTCTAATTCCAATGTGCTTTTTCCTTTGATAAGAACCAGAACATCATCGGCAAAGACGATGAGTTTAGTACATGGTTTGAAGTTTAGTTTCAGTAAGGAGTCATAATAGATGTTCCATAGCCCAGGCCCACAGCAGGATCCTTGTGGGCATCCCTTAGTTGCTTTCCTTTTTAACGAGATACTGTTTGTTGTGAGTGTGCATCGTCTCTCACTTAAGTAGCTTTGTGTTAACCTGTACAAATTCTTCGGACATTGGAAGTTTTTTAAGGCATTGAGTATACCTGGCCACCAGGCGCTATCAAATGCCCCTTTAACGTCTAAGCTGATTGCCGCTACACTGCTATTGTTTTGTAAACTTTCTTCAATGAAATCCTTGGCCGACATGATTGCATCTAGTGTACTTGTTTGTGGTGTGAAACCATATTGATTTTTACTTAATTTACCATTCGAATATAAATAGTACATAATTCGGTTTATAAAAAGTTTCTCTAGTACTTTGGCAGCAACCTTCAATAGACTTATTGGTCTGTATTTGGTGACTTCTTCAGTACTTTCTTTACCAGGCTTTATAATAGGTATTATTTTAGCTGTTTTCCAGACTTTTGGAAAGTTTCCTCCTTCTAGACATTTGTTATATAATGCTTTTATATACAGTGGCGTTGAATCAAATGCTAGATTGAGTATATTGCTAGTTATACCATCATCTCCTGGGGCTTTTTGGCTGTTCATATTTTCTATAACGTCTCTGATTTCATTGATAGTGAATGGTCTGTCATCTTCTGTGGTTGGGGGTTGTAGTATATTACTCCTTATTTCCCTATGTTGCACATTGTCAGTTCCTTCCTCATCAGTTGGAACAAAGTGATCCATTATGTAATTCACTGTGTCAAATGTGTCAATGGTATATGTGCCATCTGATTTCTTAAGGGTTGAAAGGATGTGGTTTTTCCGAATTTTGCCAGATCCCAGTTGGTATACAGCGTTCCATGGGTTTGAGTTCGTAGTTATGGTGCAAAACTCCTTCCAGGACTTTATTTTCTCTCGTCGGATAGTTCTTTGGTACATAGTTTTTGTTTCGTGGTATTGTAGCTTTCGTTGCATTCGCAGTTCTTCATTAGTTGTCCGCTGGTATCTTCTCCTCTGCGCATTTGACTTTTTCCTCAAAATTGTCAGTTCTGTGGTCCACCATGGAACTGTTTTGTTGCTGAGAACTTTAGCGTTTTGCGTACGGGCCTTGAAGGATCTTTTGCAGGCTGCAGTGAGAATGTCTTGGAACTTCCTTATACTCTCTTCAACATCTGGCTGCTCTAATACCTGACGTTCCATGTCCTGATCCAGTTGGTGAAAGTCAGCATCTTCTAATTCAAAATATTCTTTCAAAACTTGTTTGAAATGTTTTTGAAAGTTTTCTAAGCCTTTCTTTGTGACTATGTATTTGATGCCCTGGTAACTGAATTCTAATTTACTCTTGCATTGCCCTATTTCATAAGTTATTAAGCTGTGATCTGAGCAGGTTTCTTCATTACTACAAGTCCAATTATTGAGTCTTTTCAGAAAATTGTCGTTACTGATGGTTAAATCAATATTGCTCGCTCCTGTGTTTGACTCAAATGTAGTATTTGTAACATTGTTATTCATTATATGGAGATTGTTTAATATAACGAATTCTTCAATTGCTTTTCCTCTATTATTTGTTACTTTATCATTCCATAATTTTGATCTTGCATTGCTATCCATGGCTAGCAGCAATCCCTTACCCTTGGCGAAAAGAATTATTTCCTGAATTTGCAAAAGATCTCTGTTTATGTCATTTGTAATGTCTAGGTATATGCTGGCGGCTATAAACTTCAGTTCGCCGAACGTAAATTCAATTACTATTGTATCTTCATGAGACAGTTGATTTATTTGGAGAGCCTCAATTTGCTTGTTGTTTATAACAATTGCAGCTCGCTTTCTACCGCTTCCGGAAGAATATAATCGATAATGTTTTGATATTCCAACTATCTTGTTCTGGTAGAGGTATGGTTCTTGAATAAAGAAAATATCTAATGATTTTTCGATTATAAGTTGACACATAATGTTAGTTGCTGCCTTGGAGTGCTGTAAGTTGACTTGTGCGCTGTTTAGTGAGACACTTCTATTTATAAATTTCTTGTAATTAACAGCCATATCAATAATTGATGTTCTGCTTGCGTTTCTCAATGGCAGCAATTAAAGTTGGGCAAGTCCTATCCATGGCAGAATGGTTCTCATTTCTGTGGTCACGCTCATTGTATTTGTTCCAGTTTCTGCAGTTTGGGCATTTCATGTCGCTTTGAGCAGTTACTGTACATTCCGATATTTTGTGTGCCCCTGCACATTTAGGACATGTTTCTGCAGCTGCTTTACAATCGCTTGCCTTGTGATTAAATCGGCAGCATTTATAGCACCGATTAATTCTCACATAGTCCTTGGCATAGCAAATGAGCCATCCAATTTTTATTCTACTCTGTAAGAGGCGCTTCCTGTTCTGGGAATTCACTTCGATGGCTAAGTTTCTGCATTTCTTCTTAGAAGTAAAAACAAATTTTGGCTTTATGTCTCCTGTATTTAGGTTCAATTGAGGGTTTTGTGCCATAATTACTTCCTCGGCATTCTGAACTGTTACATTATCCGGGATATTGTATATTACTAAGTTTGGATTCCAAGGTTTAGGGATAGAAGTTTCTAAACGTTGGCTACACTTTTCATTGATTTCATAATGCAGCTTTTCTGCCTCCTCTTTACTTTCCGTTTCAATAAAGACCCTTCCGTCTCTCAGAGCTTTCATAGCCACAATTCCAATTTTCATATTTGTAGGGTTCACACTTGATTTAATTAACCTCTTTGTTTCTTCCCCGGACAGATTACTTGTACTTTTGGGTTTAACCAAAACCTTAAATCGTTTCTCAATTCGGACATTTTTCACAACATTAGCATAAGGCTTACTGCTTTCAACCATAGATGTTGCTGATGTTTGAGACCTTGCTGTTTCACACAAGTTCTCGTCAAAAGTTGGCACCTTCTTTTCCCCACTTGATCGTGGCCTGCTATGCTCTAGTTCTTCCTTAAGTCTCCTTACCTCCTTCGTTAAATTATCATTCTCCGCCTTCGTATCAATGACATCATTTTTCAGTTGAGCAAATGCACTCCTTATTGTGCTCACAGAAAGAAGACTTTTTCCTTTCAATTCACCTTTAAGGTTCTTACTCAGTTCAGTTACACTAACTAGTGTTTCCAAAGCACAATTTAATTCACCGTCACTAACCCTCATCATTTAATGTCACTTCCGGTTTTATCACAGCCGGCTATATGTATGTCCTTAACCTAAGCACGGCCTCCTTAAGGCTTTATAATCTCAATTCTTTTGAAAACACGAATACAAATTCAACTAAATAACGCCAATGGGTCCATCCCCTATGACACCAACACTAACACAAGAATCTAACACTATAAAGATTTAAATGGAATACTAGTTTATACCACAAACACAACCAAAACACCACAATATTGCAATATCCTGATGCACACAACTTCCAGTAAACCATCCACGTCGTATACATCAACAATGTATCATGTATGTATGTATGTATGTGTGTATGTGTGTATTTTTTTTTTTTTTTATTGATAAAGAAAAGCATGCCCCTTACAGCTGTAACATTACATGCTTTCAAGACATAATATAAAATGTTGAATCATATAACATGCAATTTACAAATTGGGATTTAGATTGCGACATTTGTAGTTGACTTGTTACAGAACATTCTAGTGCTGCTTAAAGTCTATCTTTAACATAGAATTTTAGTAAGTTCACATATAACCTGGTCTATGTCATAATTTGACGATTACAATCTTTATAAAAATCTTAAAAGCGTTTAGGATTATAACATAGGACCATTCCTTTGAATGGTACGTTTTATGTCTGTTTTGTGGCTAACCTATAATTTAAGTGACAGAACAAACTTGCGAAATGCTCTTAAATGGTTTGATAACAATTCACTGTTCGTAGCTGGCCAGGTTCCTCCGTTCTTCCTTAATTCATTTATGAGTGTCGACCTTTCTTGTTGATTAAGTGATTTACATATTGAGGTCCTCTGTTACAAGTACAGGTGGGATCTTCTATAATGTGAAATCTAAATAAGTAATATTTAGTTTTGCCATGTCCTGAAATTATTGCTGTAAGTTCCGATGATGTAGGTAGTTTTATGCATGTCTTCCTTTAACTGAGGGAATAAAGGATTTTGTTAAAAGACCTTTTGTAGTCTTATTCCATGTCTTGCCATTGTTGTAAACATTTTTCCCTAATTTCAGCTATGATGGTCGATTTTGGTACTTTGTTGTAGATAATTGCACTTCGTTGGTCCAGCGCAGATTCTTTAGCTAATTTATCAGCTAACTCATTGCCTGGTATTCCTACATGTGCTTTCACCCAGCTGAAGTGTACTGTCCACTTGTTTTGGTTTAGAGTTGACATAGTGTTTAATATCATTTGTGCAATGGAATTATGTTTCTTATTGTTCTTCAGTAAACACAGTGTTACTTTGCTATCAGTGAAGATGGCAACGTTTTTGTCCTCATCTTTAAGTTCTTGCAAAGTGGAGAAGTGTGTGTGTGTGTGTGTGTGTGCGTGTGCGTGTGCGTGTGTGTGTGTGTGTGTGTTTTTTTTTTTTTTTTAATATCAGTACTTTATTAACAGCATGCCCCATTACAGTGCGTAATATTACATTCATTGAAATATATGAGTTAGTCACTTATGAGTTAGTCACAACTGAATTGATTTTATGAAAGTTTTGAATGCCTTTAGGTGGTTGTGTGTAAGTTGTTCACAAGTCGCTGGCCAATCTCCCCGGTTTTTCCTTACTTCTCGAATTAGTGAACTTCTCTGTTGTTTTGTGTCTCCACATTCATAGAACAGATGATTCACTGTCTCTGTGTGTGTGTGTGTGTGTGCGCGCGTGCATGCGTGCGTGCGTGCGTGCGTGCGTGCGTGTGTGTGTAGGTACATTTTTCTATATTTAAGGTGGTGATTGAATTTGCCTTACCGCACATTCTCTTGCAGAGTGATGAAGGTTGTTTTGATGCAACAAGTGCAGTGGTGGCTTTGTTCCACCTGTGTGCTGGTAATAATTTCTATGCTGTTATTAACTATTTTGTTTATATTAAATGTTTTGCATGCAATAGTTATTACAGCCACCTACTGTAGTTAGCCAAGTTATGTAATCTTAAAGTTTATAACATTCTTTTATCTTATGCATATAATATTCTTATGCTGCCTATGCACTTTAGCATATTAAATTGTTTCTCTTTCACAATAAACAAAGCAGTTAAGTTCCATTGCTATTTAGCCTTAAAAATATTTTAAAACTATTTGGTTTTAAACTCCATGTTATGTTCAAACTTCGAATCACAAAGTGAAATAGCTTATATTAAATAAACTAAACCCCTGAAAAGTGGAATCATATTATCCCTTTCATATGTTTACAAATAGAAGTATTCAGAAAATAGCTTTCAAAATTGTAAATAAATACCTGTAAGATCACCAAAATTTGACTTATGCTTCTGATCAAAGCAGTGTTTGATAATGTAATGCTTTATATTTGCAAATTGAAAGCTGCATATTAAACACCAAACTTTCCTGATTTTGTAACTTACCACAAATTCTCTCTGCCACTCTTCATGAAACAGACATCCCGACGAAGCAAGCTATACTTGCTGGTGAATGAGGCATTTCAGAAGCTGAACAGCAGTGAAGGGGAGGCATAGCTGGTGGAGTGATGCAAGAATGCATTTCAGTGGAATAGCCCTTTCGAGCCAATTTTGCCCATGCCTGCTCCAAATACTTGATCTATACTCATGTAATCCCTTTGGATATCAATACGTATGTAATTCAAAGCTGTTCTTTCTCAAATCCAAAGGCACATTTAGTGCTCATAACAAAGCCAACATGCGCTGGGTATTTGCCATTTTCCGTGCATGGCATAAATATCAATATCATTCTATTCTATATTTTTCTATTCTTTAATACAAATAAGACTGAACATTTTTGAGGGGAGTGGGGCTTTACAGTCCTATGGAGACATTAAGCCTAAATGGGTTGTATTTTCTTAATATCACTGAATTTTCCTTTGACATAGTTTAGCATACATTTAATTTTTGATTTCAAGTGTACCTGTTCATCATATGCAACAAATCACACAATATTTGTGATGATTTCAAAACAAAGTTTCCTCAAGTATCATAGTTTTCAAGAACTATTAACACCATCACTTAGAATCCTTTAAATGCACCACATGACAAATGTCATGCACAACCTAAGTGTTATTCTAAGCTTGAACTAGTTGTTATTTGATTGAACATATGAGAATCGATAGTTTCGCTTTCAGCTGTATGGGAATGCATGCAGGCGACAAATTATTGATTCCCACATGCAGACGTATCTTGTTAATTTTGTATTACACAATTCAAATATTTATAGAGCGTAAAATAAACAAGAAATTCTGACTAGAGCAGATTACTATGAAACTTACCTCAATGTCATTGCAAACAGATGAAGTTTCTGTTTCCAGCCAGCAAGGTTCTTCTTTAATTTCCACTCTGTTACACATTACATGATCACTGTCATATTCAGCCTTTATTATAGGAACTTCTGGAAGAAATTCTCTCTCATTCTGTGAACTAAATTCTGAAACTAAAGTCTGTTCCTCAGTTTCTGTTTTGATGTTTATCTCACAGTTGTTGCTGCATGTAACAGTTTCAGACTTAATCTGCTTTAAGGGATGTTTAGTAAAACATTTTCTATCTATCTGTGAATAAAGATCTGGTAAAGAAGTCTCTGAGTTACTTTCTGTTTTGATTGCCACATCACAACCATCAGCCAGAAGCACAGCATGAATGTCTGTCTTCATTGTAACTTTTTTGAAAAAGAATTCTCTCTCATTCTGTGAGGCTACCTCATCTGAGAGAGGATCCTCTTCTTTCATTTCTATTTTGGTATCCATTTCACAACTGCTGCTGCACCTGATGGCGGTGCTCTTAATTTTAATAAGAAGTCTGTGGAGAAAGAAACACAGGTATCATAAAATATCTACAACTTTAACCATCAGTTGTTCAAACTACACACAACACAGGAAAGGAAGTTGTCCATTGGTTTTCTTTTCTATAGTGAGGTTAATAGTTTTCTTCTGCAGATTGAGTAGTTTAAAAGCATTGTCTATTATATGGCCAGTGGATCTCCGGCCCTGACATTTCACAGCTGTGACGAGTTGGAGGGGGAAGTTTAATGTTGCCAATGTATAGTAATGAGTTTCGGAAAAATGGATTCTCAAAATTATCTTAATGAAAGTATATGATATTTATTAAGGTTAAAACATTGAAATACAGGTTTTGGCTTTATTTTCATGCAATATCTTTGTTAAGTAGAATTCTGCTCGAATATTACCTTTATATTTGTTATGGGCAGTAGCTGTTACTTTTGGCAATACTGGAAGCAAGTAACGCACCGGATGTTAAAACTTTCTGCTAGTACCAATTGGCAGTCTCACTACTAAGGGTGGCTTCTAAATGTAGCACCGTGTTGCCAACTCCGTTTTACAAGGACCACATGATTTCAATTGCTTGGTGTTTGTGCAGGTTTTTTTCTGGTAGGTAAACGGTATAACAATTGTCTCCATATTCTACTTCTCTGTGATCATTTATATGCATACTGTCCATGTAAATTTATGAAGTAGCGATGCGATCTGCAGATGCATGAAATGTTTCAAATACTCTGTTTCAAATTCCCACTAAAGAACTTGCAACACCGCATCACGAGGCCTTGAGAAATGTCAGAGCCGGAGATCCACTGGCCCTACAATAAGTGCAAAGATGTTATCAACAATATAAGAGTTGAAGCTTTCACAGTGATTGTTAATTAGCACTTTTTGGTTATCAGCTATGTATGTGTATAACATTTTTAGAGCTTTCAGCCATCCTAAACTATCATTGTCAGGACTATGCTGCGCTATTGTTGATTTTTCTGATTGTAGTACTAGTAGATTGCATTTGTGCTCCTTACGTCTTTCTTCAATCATATGACCTGGCTGTCTTATATGTATATTCTTTCCACATTAGCAGGGAATTTTGTAAACACAAGGTGTTTTAAAATATTGTTCTTAACTGGTCTCATATACTGTCTCAGCTGTTTTTGGTAGGAGGAATATCATTTTAACATTCTTTCTTTTAGTATCTACACAACTTTATTCAAGACTGTACTGTAGAAGGGGATCGCCTTTTCCTCTTCCTCTGTGTTGTGATTGTCCTTGGAGTGGTTTCTATTTTTCTTAAATCTCTGGTGTGCTTGATGCATGTCTATGTTTGTGTAGCCACTCTTTTTAAACGTGTGTATCAAATAATTTATTTCGTGGGATAAGCAGTCTTTGTCTGCAATTTCATAAGCTTGATGAAACAAGGTAGTGAGGATGGTTTTCTTCTGGATCAGATGATGATTACTACGTGCATCTCTATGTGTAACTTTTCAGTATACACTGTGCCCTAATGTCCATGGAGTTTAGTATGGCTGAAAGCTCAAAAAGTTTTAGAGATTATTACATGGCTGGTGACCCAAAAAGCACTAATTAATGTCATCAGCACATTGGTACCAAACCTTTTAAGACCAATGGAAAAGCCATTTTTGTGTGTGTTTCAAATGAACTCATAAATGAATCTGCGAAAAATGGCAAGAGTGAATTACCCTGATTTCTGTCTTTCATATTTTCTTCTAAAATGGACAAAATGTTGTTCAATGTATATTTTTGTTAATGAAACATACTCTTCTACTTCAATTGGTTCCATCTCTATTGTACTTGGCTATTTTCTTAATACTGCTTGTAGTTTTTCTATTGGAATGCTTGGGAATGGGGATGTGACATCAAATAAAACCAATTTCATCCAGATAGATCACCATTACTTATGCTTTTTATTATACACGAGTTGGTTCTTTAATAGTGGCAACAATGCTGTAACAAAGCCATGAAATGGAGCCAGGAAATATAATTTGTATTAGAGGTAGATTCCACCCTCGCACAGAGCAAATGAACTTGACCCCTGCACTTCATGTACATGTGCAGTGAAAACAGCAATGACTCAGTTTTGAACAAGCGTTTATGGAGTAAAGTCACAATGTTTTTGAAGCAAGATCAGAGGAGCCGATTGAAAATCGAATGTGTTAGAGGTCACAACGCAAAACAGTGAAGTGCTAATGAAATACAATTCACTTTATTGTAACTCTTTTTCACAGGATCTTACAAACAAGAAAACAAAAGCTTTTTTTTTGTCCTAGTGTAGTACCAACATGCAAAAGAAAAAAGAAAACAGAACACAGTTTGTGTGCATTCTATTATCACATTTGATTTTTAATGTAATGTTTATAGGTTAAATTACACTACACACTCCCCCCATCTAGTGATAGCAATGGCCTCTAAGAAGTGTGTAGGAAGTAAACCTTGCACCCTGCCTGGTAAACCTCTGTCCAGTTTTATTGGCATGGTTTTCTTGTTAGGTCTTAGCAACTGAACTGTTAGTAACAGTAAGGAGGTCATCTTTGAATAGAAAAGCTGGTTTCAGGCAGTCTATCGAGATACACTTTATCAGCCCTCCAATATTTACACCAATAAACTTGTCTGCTCTTCTTTTTACCTGGTAATCACCATCGTATGTTGGTTGAAGTGGGGATAATGGAGGTCCATGATATATGAAAACATGTGAGCAAACTCACTTTTCTTGCCATACATCACTGTCTTATGCTTTTAGTCCTCTTAATCTCCTGGAGATATCTCACAAGATCTGGCTATGTTACAATAGGTTGGTCAGTAAACAGTTTCCTGGGAGACAAGGTGGTGAGTCATATACCAGATTGGCGGCTGACTAACCTAAATCTTCTTTAACCCAGCTTCTTTTAATAATTAAATTAGTATGCCAAGCACATCAAAATTGTGCTAGATATGCTTCAATTGGTTATTCAGGCGCTGAATGTCACTATTGTCACATTTTTATACCCATCATAACCGCTGTGACTGATGTGTAAAGTGGACAACTACACCCAGGCAGCACTCTGTACCACACGTGCCCCGTCATGTAATTACATGTAACCTAATCATTACTGAATGTCTCAAATATTCAAAGCTTTATGTAGCAAGAACGCTTTGTGTGAATGATTATTTAGTTATAAAGATTACTTTGGCATTACAATTTTCCTCACTGTCTTCTAGATTTATACAAAGAAAGGTATTGATTCCAGAAGAAATGAGCATCTTCTGGAATCATCTGATAGAGAAGATTATCAAATTGCGTAAGCTTTCACGGCCGATGTGATAAAATACAAAATGATTATCTGGATTTGTGGGCCGCGGTCTAGTGGAAAAATCTCCTTCCAGATATGTCGAACATCCTCAGTGGTGTGGCCGAAGTACTTGGCTAGTCTCGGCAACAACTTATACGGAATCATTTGGTTTCACAGGTTTTATATGCTTAGCATGTGTGGGAGTATGGCACTTGGTCTGGTCTTTGTTTAATGGTTTGTCTGTTGTGTGGGACGGGTTAATGTGGAGTCTGCTGGAATATAAGTGGCAGCCCACTGAAGGTAAATTTAAAATTAATGAATATTGAATATGCTTTGATTACTATTTATCTGCAATGCGATTTAACAAATGAACTGGCATGATTCAACAAGTAAAACGTAAGTTCGTTTTTGAGTTACACTGTCCATAGACAGACACAGACAGATGCAGGCAGGCACAGACACACACACTCACAAAGACCTTTCTCTAAAAATGCCTTTTGATTCAGGGGACCTCATAACACATATTTCTAGTGAACTCTCGACATCAAGTTTTTGGGTGGAATATAACACTTCCTCTACTTTACTATATGTAGTCGAGAAAGTAAAAAGACTGCTGATTTTGATCATGAGATCATTGCATGCCGCTACATGTTAGATAAACATCCTTGTGCAAAGTTACTTCAAATGAAACATGTAATAAAGCCAGTGATAAAGTTGGTGAACTACACTAGGTAAAGGAGACCAACTCATAGCAAATACAACCAATGTTTAACCCATTCAGATGCAGATTAGGACAATGCTGTATATGTTACACAAGTTCAATGGTTAAGTACAGCTAACATGTTGAAATGAGTATATAAACTTAGAAGAAATTGGTTGTTTTTAACAAATCAAAACATTACGGTGGTGAAACTGGACAACAGTAAATGGCTACCTGACTTGACACTTCTGGTTGATAAAGTGCAGCACCTTAATGCACTAAATACCAAAATGCGAGGCAAAAAGCACATGACCCATCTGTTCAACCTTATCAAATCTTTAGAAACAAAACCTGTTGTTTGGCAGACACCAATAAAAATTTTCTGACAATGAGCAAAATGATGGAATCTATGAACAGATTTAATCTTAGGAAATACTCTTGAAAAATCACAAAAGTTCAACACCTGTTTTCAAAATGTTTGAAATTTTGAGAAATCATCTTAATTATTTTCACTGCCCTTTCATGTTGATATTGAGGCAGTGCCTCAATTTTTCAGATGGAATTAATTGATATCCATAGCAAACACAGAATTGAAAGCAAAATTTGATCATGCCTTTATTTCACAAGCTGTACTTGCCTAAAGAAATGTGCAATTTCCATGACCATGAATTGAAAATGGCAACTTTAAGAGGTGCAATCAGGGCTGAAAAATTCAAAGCCGGGATTTGAACCACAGATCTTCCACCTATCGAGAGGCTACTCTAACCACTAAGCTACCATGGCCAACTTGCCAGTATGACATTAAATTCCCCAATCGATTAGTACTTTCCGAGTTAGACCACAAGGGAATCTCACATCAGAGATAAATACCCCAAGGATGACTTACAAATTGTGGGTAAAAAGCAGCCGCTCGATAAGCGGAAGATCCGTGGTTCAAATCCCAGCTCTGGCATTGAATTTTTCAGTCCTGATTCCACCTCTTAAACATTGCCCATACACAGCTTGTGTGTTTAAAAACACCAGCAGTAAGTTTGTTGGCACAAATAAATAGTAATGACAAGCTTATTTGGCAGCACATACGTCTGTGAACAATCATTTTCAGTGATGAAACAATTGAAATCCAAAACTTGACCCAGACTTACAGATGAACATTTGGAAGCAAGCATGTGCATTGCAATATCAAACATTCAACCAGATATTGAAAATTTAACAAAACTTGAGCAATGTTGAGTTTCTCATTAAGGTGAATAATATCTGTGACTTCTGTTATGATCAATAATTAAACCAATAGGCATGCCAATAAAAGGACTATTACTACTATTGATGTACGGAATATTAGACAATTAAATTAAAATAAAGAGAAGTGCTAATTGAGAAGATGTAATTAGGCCCACAATGGAGGGGAGGGTTGGGGGTTGGATGATAGATCACTGCAGCTATCTGTTAACTATATAAGAATAGAATGGCCCTTGGTCTAAATTAGGTTGTGCATCCCTGGTCTAGATAAACTAAATTCATGGGTCATTAATAGTTTTGGGGGTCCTCTTATAGGACAGATACAGCTATAACTACAGAAACTTGATGAAAATATATACCTCATCTTATCTGAAGGTCGTTGTATCTGCTGCAATATACAGTAATTACCTGAAATTTGACACAATATGTTTCAACATGAATTGATATTTATGGATCTAGTTGCTCATTATCAGGGTTAGGATTTTTAGGTGCAAATTTCAGATGAAAAAAGGAAGGGAAAAGGTGCTCAAATAAGGTATAAAAGGGACAAAAAGGTACTGGTTTATTCAACTAATTCAACAATTTCTCTCTTTCCTGTATTCTAATTTATTGAATTACAAACAAGTATATCAAATTATTACTCATCAAAAGAAGGAAAACACATGAAGCTGTTATACTTCAAGACATTATGCATCTCTACATTTTTAAAAGTAAGTCTGTTTCTATTAAGAGATAGAATGTCTTTGTAGATGCTAAAACTTCTTTCGACATCCAAAGAAACCAGTGGGGCAAATCTTGTATTCAATCGGAATGGCAATTCTACAGATGTGGCAAAATCCTCAATGTCCGGATTCTTCTGAAAACTAAACTCAAGTTTTTCTTTGGCAAAGCCATCTAACTGCTGCTCCCTCACGGAAGTAAAAATATCCCACTGTTTCTCCTTTTCCAAACCTTGTTCTTCTAATAGTTTCATAGCTGCAGTCAGGTACTTGTAACAATGGACGCAATATAGTTCTTTCTGCAAATTATGTATTTTCCCTGATAACAGAAGTTGCTGTGCACCTGTGTCAGCTGGATCTAAAGAAAGCACACATTCATTAACTTTGTCAAAGTTCTCACACAACATAGCAGTAAACTCGATCCAAGATCCCCAAGGAATAATGATCAGGAAATTTGGAAGGGGCAGGCCAGTGGTTTCCTTGTGAACCACAACATGATTCAGAGCTTTCAGCAGAATCTTCTTCAGGGCAGAGATGAGCTGATTTGCGATGTCGTATTCATTCCTTATGAATTCACAAACCCTGTGAAGGGCATGAACCAAGCATGTCACATGCTTCAACTTAGGAAACAAAGACTTCAACTGGTTAACAGCTGAAACCTTGTATAGAGGCTGGTCTGTAACCACAAGAAGTTTTTCAAACTCGATACCAGCAGGCCAGAGTTTTTGACAAAAGCCCATTCTTTATTGCATTACTGTACTGACATTGGCTTTCTGCAGCTCATACATTTTTAACGACATGGGCCTAATTTTCTCCTCTGCTAAGGGAAAAATTAAAATGTTCAGAACATGTAGTTCCACTGAGTCTATGGTTTCATCCACAATGATTCCCACATCGCACTTTCTCCTTGATTCTTTGCATGTTTTTTTGGTAATCAGGCTCTATGTAGTTTTTTCTTAAAGTACTCTCATTCAGCATTGACATCTTTGTGTATTTTTCAAGATGGTTCACCTTAGTGAGAGGAATTCCTGCTTGTGTAAGAGCTGCACACAACTCAATGTTGATTTCCTTAAAATTTTAGCTTTTTGAAGAACTCTGTTGAAATGCATTTCGTAATAGCGATTGTCACGATTTGTTTGCCTAAGGAGTCTTGTTCATTTGATCCTTAGAGCTGGAAATGTGCTGTTTGATGTCATCTCGCTCGTGTTTTTCATCTAACAAAATCCCTGAATCGCAAATAGGACATCAAATAACAGTTCCATCTGTGTCTAAGAAATCTTGTTTGAGTTCCTGAGCCAGAACAATAAGTTTACCTTTGGAATGGTAAAATCTAGTAATACACTCATTTGGTAATGTAACAAAGGACTAACTCCAGTTAACTTGCTAACTCAATGTGACTGTTACTCAACTCATTCACTTGCTGTTCCACGCTCTTATATAACACTGCAATGATTACCAGAATGTTCTCACTCATGCTGGAACTGCCGTCTCAGCAATTTCTAGTAGCTTTGAGTAGAACCCAGAGTCAGTTCGTAGAACTGTAGGCTACTGATTTTGGTGAAATTAAAATCATACACAATGACTATGAGTCATTGTCACTTGCATTATTGCGGGCTGCTTTATAGCAGTAAAGCAAGAGAAAGAGGATTTGTCGCACACAATTATTCTCCATTGTTGCAGGTGTGCTTTCAACTTCCGCACAGTGTTTACTGAAAGAGCTATAGTCGACACAGTTTATCGGCAGTCCCCAGGAGTTCAAAATGGCCAACATTACACTAAACAGCTGATAGAAGTATCACAAAAAGCAGTCCTGCCGACGTACATAATAACGCCATTTCTAACCTCAAATATCACAGTGTTAAAGTAACATACTTTCAAACGATAATAATGCTTGAACATCGTTACCACATAACACATGATGAACGTACTCACCTTCAGCAAATCTTGTTCTGCAATAACAATTTTGGATAAAATTACTTTCGAGCGCTAAATATCATAATATATACGAGATGTGCTACTGTGTAGTGAATACAAAAATGACAACACTAACTGTAATTGCATATACTGTTCTAAAACAATTCAAAACAAAATCATGCAAAAACGAGCATTACGTCCACTGATTAATTAATTAATACAGAGTCTAAACAGTATGTTGTTTTAAAATGTATCGGTTGGCCTCTCTGCAATGCATTCATAAGCTGGCAACGCAACAGACGCAATAACACCAACTATGGCCATAGATTTACCATGGTTATATGTTACAAACAGTTGGCAGCACTAATGCAACCCAACGGATGGGATATCTCCAAATATAACCAGACTGCACCATAACGGAGGAAAAATGTCAAGGTTGTTTTTTGGGGTATCTCAATAAGCTGTGTAAGCTGAGGAGATATTAAAGTTAAATATTTTATATTGATTAAAATCATAGAGTAAAATGGGAGGAAACTTAAAAGACAAAAGGGGGGAAAGGAGACCATGGGTATGATTGGGGGGAAAAGGGATAAAGGCACCCAAAAAGGGAAAAAGGTACATGAAAAAATACCTCTTTTGGCAACTAGAAACAAAACTTCACACTGTGGTATCTTTCCGAGGAGCTTAAATTCACCCTAAGAAAAAAGGTGCACACCTAAAAATCCCAACGCTGCTTATTACTTTTAATTATCCCCAGATAAACTTAAAACCAGGAGCATTATAGTGTATACAGACCAACTCTTTAGTATGGGGTAGCATATCTACCTCACATTCATTATGAATAAATGATTTATTAATGGATAGATGGGTGGTGTTTAAGGGCCTATCGACAACTAGGTCATTAGGGCTCGAAAGTCCAAAGATAAAAGTAAGCACACTCATTAGATAAAACTCACCCTTAAAAGGCTATGAGATGAAAGTTAAAAGGGGTAAAAAAATTAAAGTTAAAATAGCTAAAAAATGTAAATTAATATAGCAAAAAGTTAAACAAGTAAAACGGGATTTAATAAAAACGTTAGCTATTAATACAGTTTAAAACTGTAAAACACACTAAGTAGTCTAAAACATCCAAACTCTAAAGAGATTAAATATGCTTCGCAAACCCAATGTTGGCAATGAACCGCAGTGACTTATCTACAGCAACTGGGTCGTCGCCCAAAGTGGAACGCAGTGTAATAACCAGACCAAGGGACTGGCACTCTTGAGCATAATGCAGACAATCCAGGAAACGTGTCACACAGAGAGTTAGACGTCACACGTTAGACACATAGGGGCTGGGTCGTCACACAACAGATGTCCATGAGTGGTGTGGGTGTGACTTATTCTTAATTGTGTTAAAATAACTGCTGACCTCTGAGAATTCCTGCAAGATGTCAGCCAGGGATCTATGACGTCTTTGATTGTCCGCAATTGAGTAACAGCCCAAGCCTCCCAGAATTGCTACCAAGCTGAATGATTTATTGAGTACCAAATCTTACACACTTTGGGCTACCCCTAAGCTGGGTCCTGGCCCTTTTGCTATTAGGGCAGCCCTTCAGTATAATTGCCTTTTACATACACATTACAAATGTTTACCTTTTCATTAATCTTATCCTGCTCCCACACTTTAAGTTTTATTTCTCTTTTCTTTCAACTCCCAATCCTATGCCTCTTTCTCAACTTTTCCTATCAACTTCACTCTTATAACTTTTATTCATCAGTTTACATTGTACACTTCACTAATCTTCATTATCCCAATTTAACTACTTCACTATAACCTCACTTTCACCATGTATAAAAACCCTCTACTTCCTCATTTATGGATTACCCAACTATTTTTTAACCTTGTTACTCTTTGCGTAATATCCCCTTCTTTCTTTTTGTAGTGCCTAGTTCTCCCTTTCCCCCTCACCCCTACTGTCCAGTGTTGTCATCCACCACCTTGGTTCTTTCCCCTTTATCTTTCGTGCACCACATCCTACCATTTCGCCACCTTGCATTTTGCTCATACTTGACCTTGACTTTGATGCACTTGTTACTGTAACCACATGTGTTGCAAGACATTGAGTAGTCATCTGTTCTGTTACATTTCTTGCTGATGCTTGGTCATTTCCATGTCTTTCTTGGTGCAGTGACTGCTGATCCTGCCTTGGCCGTTGGTTGGTCTGTTCTTCCTCTCAAATGCCTGGTCAACTGCATACAGCTTGAAGTTTTTAATGTATACCCTCTTGCCTTCATTTCTTGCCTGTCTTCGCTGATTAATTAACTCCTTTATTTGCGACCTTTGTGTATATGTACATTAGGTCCTTTTTGATGTAATTAGTTGATCCTCTCAATTTTTTTGGCCTGTTTTAGTACTTCTATAGCCATTTGCATGTTTGTGAACTTCACAAGGATATTTCTTTTCCCTGGTATTTTGCAGATTCTATATGAGTCACAAATCTCATAGCCTCTCAGATGTATTTCCAATCTGTTCACTAGTAGATCTCTTAAATCCTGATACACTCCCACTGCACATTTTTCTTCAACACCTGGTCACTACAGTGTATTTTCTGCTTTCGTCTTCCATTCTTTCCAGTGTTCTTATTTAGTTTTGAATTTCCAGTTTTAATGTGTCCATTTGTTTCCCCTATCGTATTTCATCCACTCTTGTCTGAATCTCTCTGCCAGTCCTTTATCTCTTACTAAAACTGTTTCACTTATCTGCTCTTTAGCTGCCATGTCACTTAACTTCTTTTTTCCCTCAGCCACGGGAGCTTCCTTCACTGTGCATGTGGTCAGTTCCACTGCTAGATCCATACCTTAAGTCCTAAGGTTGAATCCTGATTAGGGAAAGTTATCCAGATAAGGTTTATTTCAGGGTTTTCCCTTATCCTGAGAAGATAAATGTATAACTTTAAGCTCTGTGGAACTTGGTATCATTTGAGCATCTTTTCACCCATTTTATTCATTCATCACCTGATATGCCTACCAGGTTAAAGGACATTAAACTCACAAAAAAATAAAAAAGATAAAAAAATAAAGAATAAATAAATAAATAAATAATGGTGATGTAGTATAGGGATAGATCTCCCCATGTACAATTGTTGTACCACATTGTTGGGAGGCTGCCCTGTGGCCGAGTGGTTAGATCATTCGCCTCTCACCAAAGTGGCCTGGGTTTGATCCCAGATGGCTGCCTGTGGGATTTGTTGTGGACAAAGCAGCGCAGGCTTGGGTTTCCTTTTAGTTCTCTGATTTCCCCGTCATCTTATTCCATTGGTGCTCCCTTTTAATTAAATGTATCACCAGCATCGCTGCTTGTGGTGCCACGTGCAGTAAAAGCGGGTGTTAAATACCACCAAACAACATTGTTGACAACAGTAACATGAAATCTACACTGATTTAAGTCAAATCAAGGATAAAATACAGAAATTTCAATCCTTAATGATTTTAGTGTGGTTCATTTGGTCCTGAAAGCTTAAGCTTGTCTCTTACTCATTTTAAGATTAAAGCTACCCTTAAAGCTTGAACTCTACTTAGTTAAAATGAACATTGCTGATACTAGAAATGAGAGTTACAAATAACACATCACTTAAATTCAAAATACACATCTAGTCAATACATACAATGATTTTATATGGTAGTAGTGATATGTGATAAATTTTACTTGATTCATTACATGAACATGTACATTTCCGAAGGAGTAGCTATATGAAAGACCTTTATTTATCACCATTTAATATCATGATAAATGTTTAGTACCTATTTTGAATTAACTACTTGCACACTTTATCTTGAACTTTGAGATGCACTGTTGAAGACAGCAACCAGGTTTTTCATGTCTTTTACACAGTCATATTCTATATTCTATAATAGAAAGCTGTGAGTTGCAGTTTACACAATGATTTTTTCCAGATTAGTCAACAGCTAAAGTAAAATGTTAAATACAATGCTCCTTCAGATGGTAATTATTATTTATTTATGCCAACAAACTTACTGTTGGTGTTTTTGAGCACACAAGCCATGTGTGGGCAATGTTTGAGAGGTAGAACTGGAACTTCAAAATTCAATGTCACAGCTGGGATTTGAACCACAGACCCTCCGCTTACTAGGCGGGTGCTCTAACCATTAAGCTACTCCGACAACCTGCCAGAATGACATTGAATTCTCAAACCAGTTCATATTTTCCTGGTAAACCACAAAGGCAGTCTCACATCAGAGACAATTACCCCAATGGTGACTTACTATTGCAAGTACTTTATGTCCCAGGATTAAATAACCTTCAGATGGTAATTATTATTTATTTATGCCAACAAACTTACTGTTGGTGCTTTCAAACACACAAGCGAAGGGTCTGTGGTTCAAATCCCAGCTGTGGCATTGAATTTTTAAGTTCCAGTTCTACCTCTCATACAATGCTCCTTTTATTATTTACAGGAGTTTGTTGTGTCACTGCTAAGGTTTGCATCAAACCTCCTGCATATGGTTTGAATTCTCAAACCAGTTCATATTTTCCTGGTAAACCACAAAGGCAGTCTCACATCAGAGACAATTACCCCAATGGTGACTTACTATTGCAAGTACTTTATGTCCCAGGATTAAATAACCTTCAGATGGTAATTATTATTTATTTATGCCAACAAACTTACTGTTGGTGCTTTCAAACACACAAGCGAAGGGTCTGTGGTTCAAATCCCAGCTGTGGCATTGAATTTTTAAGTTCCAGTTCTACCTCTCATACAATGCTCCTTTTATTATTTACAGGAGTTTGTTGTGTCACTGCTAAGGTTTGCATCAAATCTCCTGCATATGGTTTGAAGGTTATTTAATCCTGGGACATACAGTATTTGCAATAGTAAGTCACCATTGGGGTAATTGTCTCTGATGTGAGACTGCTTATGTGGTTTACCAGGAAAAATATGAACTGGTTTGAGAATTCAATGTCATTCTGGCAGGTTGCCACAGTGGCTTAATGGTTAGAGCACCCACCTAGTAAGCGGAAGGTCTGTGGTTCAAATCCCAGCTGTGGCACTGAATTTTTAAGTTCCAGTTCGACCTCTCAAACAATGCTCTTTCTTTTATTATTTACAGGAGTTTGTTGTGTCACTGCTAAGGTTTGCATCAAACCTCCTGCATATGACCTTGAGAGGTTCCACGGCTGTAGCAAATCACGAGCCTTCAGCGTTGCCTAGTCAGAGCTGGCTTTGTCTCACTTAGTAATTACCAGATTAACACTTGGACATTAACAGTTCATTACAAGCTTAAGACTTATGTCAGATATAAACAAAATGGTCATGCAAGCATGTGCGATAAAAGAGTAATGTGGCGCCAACTGTAAGCCCGGGTATAGCTGATAAGATTTACCAGTCGGGGCCTGAGCTCTGCCAGCAGCAGGAACGGGCTGGAGGCACTTACCTGCTTTAATGACCCGTCCTCCAGCAGGACAATAGAGCATACAGAAACAATAGCTATTGTGTGTCATTCTCTGTCTAGACTGTTCCCCCTATTTCACTTCAGAGCATTCCACTTCCAGAACTCTCTCATTGTATGGGACACTATATAAGGGATTCACTCGTGCCCAGAAAGAGTAGTTGTTCCAGTCATTCTTGTGATGAAGTGCTGGAGTCAGTAAAACATTTACGAAGGTTCAGTGAACGCCTGTGAATTGTGCCAAGTGCAGTTCAGTGCGAGTTGTAACCTGACAGTTCTTTATTGTGATTAGATTTGATGATTCTTGTTTTGTTCTGAGTTTGTACAAAAGTGATTTTAGTAAAATGTTAGCGCTAAGCTAACTGACTAGAAGATAATAAAATGTGATTAGCAGCAACTGGTGTTTTCTCATTTGTTGCAGTAATGTTAGCTACAGCTATTCCACATTTATACACAATTATAATATTTTATCAGAACTGAAGCAGACCTTGAGCTGTTAACAGAGGTTTGAATAACTCTTATGAATAAGTGTACTGGTATGCTTGCCCCTTTCTCTTAATACACCCCTAATTACTCTGACCAGGGGATAGAACAGGTAGTTAATGTGCAGTTCTATGAATTTGTAGAAGCTTAACGCTTGTGTTAGTGATAGAAGAGGGAAAGAAATGGTGTTTTACTTAGTCAAGCATCACAAGTTGTTTATACAGTGTATTAGTTTTTTAAAAGGAACTCAAGTGATGAAGAAAAATGCAAATTTGCTTTTAAAAAGTACCAAGCGTTAATTGCTGCAGCATGGAATAAATCAATCCACTTCTATTGCTGTTTATATAGTTTAACCGATTAGCTAAATTTTATTTAAGTTTTAATCTACAGTTCCACTTAATAGCACACTATAAATACACAGTGGAACACTATTGTTATACACTGCAGCATGCTACTATGTTTATCTCTTTCACACACAAGCACACCATATGTCTACGCTGTAGCACGCTCCTATTGGCTACTGCCATGTGCAAGGGATTTGACATGGATAATAGTTTTATTCCACGCAGTTACTACTTAAAATTATTGTTAGAATTGATTAAACAAATAGCAAAACACTAAAGTTAAATACTGAAGAGACTTAGTAGTAATAATAACTGCTTTTTAGAGAGCACTATATTTTTATGTTTTGGCGGTTACATCGCTCTCTCACAACCCCCAGAATGTCTGGAGAACCACACCTATCGTTGGTAAACTGGCATGATAACGCAAGAAAACAGCAACAAAGGTATCACAATACAGTAAAATACACAAATGATAACACTGGAGTATAGACAACAATGCTCAGTTGTTGCTTTGGCAAAGCACAGGCTTTCTTGACACAGCACTAGATTCCACGGCTCAAGATAAAGTGTACGAGTAGTACTTACATAGCTTTGTGAAACACCCATTTTTATTACCACTATTGGAGTAAATAATAAATTTTCAGTATCTTCTTTAAATAAATGTCATTCTAACCTGCATTGTAGTAGATTCTCATGCTCCTCCTTCTATAAAGTGTGCTTTTCTGCACATGGGCAAGGAAGTTAATTGTTGAAGTACATTTTTCTTCAATAACTGTCTTATAAGGCAGCAGGGCAGTAGTTATTGCTAGGAAATGGTAAGTCCATAACCTGCAACACACAGAAGGACATTGTCATTTTTCCTATTGTTAATATAAGGAAATCTATTATACACCATATTTATAACTCATACTCATTTTTCTCATTTTCATTTCTGGCCTTACAGTTGCCGCAATGGAAATCTTTACAAGGTAATAAAAACAACAAGTACTGACTTTACATGGTTTTATTTTTAACTTCTGCGTACAATTAGTTCTTGGTCATATTTTCCTTAACTTTTATCACTTTCAGGAGTCTCCTAGGCATTGAGTCTGCTAGATATTCAAAATATTTTTTGTCCATTTCCACCCACAACTTCTTCAACACTTCCTGTAGCTCCTTAATACTTGATGGTTACAGCTCTTCTATTTTATTTTTCATTTCATTCTAAGCATTTTCTATCGGATTTAGGTCAGGAGAGTTACCAGGTCATTCAAATACAGGTATATTATTATCTTTCAGGAACTTCTGAACCATCTTTGTCCTATGTGTAGGGGCACTATCATGCATGAAGTACTGACACTGGTGAATCGGCCAAAATGTGACCAAATGCTGTTGTAACACTTCTAAATAGTTACTTCCCTTCATTGTGATATTCTTTGGGAGAAAGTACAAGCCACCTCTACCATAATTGCCACTAAAAGCACCCCATACCATCACACTTTCTGGACGTTTAACAGTTTTGACAGTAAACTTTGGATCATATCGTGACACATTTTTTGGCCTCCTCACCATTCTGGACTTTCCTCTGACCAGTTTGAAAGTGCTTTCATCAGAAAACATTACTTTACGCCAGTCCACTGATGTCCAGTGCTGATACGTCATGCAAAAATTTATCCTTTTCTTCATCGCTTCAGTCAGAAGAGGCTTCTTGGCTGCACACTGACTTGGTAAACCTGAGTCTTTTTGAGCTGATGCTGAATGGTCCTTATTGCAACATTGTTGAGAAGGACTGGGTGTTTCTTCTTTAACCCTGCCACTGTAATCCATGGATCAGCCATCACTTCACGTTTTAGCAGGTCATCAGTTCTTGTTGAAGTCTTTCTTTTACCACCTGAGCCCATTTTTTGTCTTGGTGTGGTGCCAGGTGGAAAAGATGCTGCTGCAGTTTTTAGGTCATAAATAGCTTGTGTTGAAACCTTTAGATCGGCAGCTACACGAATCACAGATGTACCTACTTCCAATAGAGTTAAAGCACGAGTCTTCTCCTCAGAAGCGAGCTTCTTGCATCCCATTATTTGTATTATAATGAGAAATACACAGCTTTAAAAATGGCACCCAGGTTAAAAACTTAATAACAACGACAAACTGGAAAGAGAACACTCTGTACAAATACCGGAGACTGACTGAGATCTGGCTTGCTAATAGAAGCAAGCTGCTACTGTGCACTTAAGAATCACGTGATTTACAGCTCCACCCACTCCTTTGTATAGTGGCGGGAGAAGAACAAACTGAGTACATTGTGTACGTAAAGATTTTTCTTGCACTAACAATGTAAAGATTTCAATTGCGGCGACTGTATATTTAAATTTTTTCCATGACCAGGTAACCAGCCCGACTGGGTTTGTTTTTGAAGTTTCTTCTAGATGGTTGTCTACCACAGCTAAGGAAGACCATCTTCCTCCCACTGGTTTTGGTCCACCTTGGGTATTTAATTTATCCCGATACCAAGAGTTCGGGAAGGGGAGGTGATGGGTAACACTATTGGGTAACACAGATTTTCACACAAATTCCCATAGATTAGAAATTTAAAAAACCAAACCATCAGTAGCTGCATGTTTGCTATATAACAAACTAAAAAGGTATGAATAATGTTAAAGGAACAATATCAGCAGTGATATAGCTGGCTATAATCCTGGGTTTCTATTAGTTATTGGTGGAGTGGAAATGAATCCAGGGCCGGAGATGGAGGACGTTATGTTTATGCGGAAGATATGTTAGACTTAAAGCAGATGGAAAAAAGAATTGACATAAGATTAGTCAGAAATGTGGAAGAAATAAAAAACAAAGTGGGAAAGTTTCAAAGAAAAATGGAGGAGAACATGGCAGAATTAAATCAAAGATTGACATACTTGGAGAAAATAGAAGACAGCAATAGAAAGAGGAATACAGTAATTTTCGGTTATGAGTAGGAGAGAGGAAAAAGATGTCAGCAGCAGGTGGAGGAGCTTTTGAAAAATAAGCTGAAGATTGAATTAGCAGGATGGGAAGTAACTGACTCATTTAGAGTAGGGAGAAGAGGAGCAAACATTAGACCTATAATTGTAAAACTGGTAACAGTAAACTTCAAATGGAAATTTTTAAATAATGCAGCAAAGCTGTGAGGAACAAGAATTTTCATTGAGCACGACTACAGGAAAAAAGAAAAAGAGTTCAGGAACTATTTAATAAGAGAGATGAAGATAGCAAAAGATCAAGGAGAGAAGGCATACATAAGAGGACTCTCATTATGGATAGACGGTGTCAGGCAGGATATTGGTCAATGAAATCGGAGAGGAGAAACGGGAGAAACACATGTACAGGAAACATCAGTAACAAGACGAACCTTTGACCATCACCAACATACGACTGATGATGCAAGAGAAAATAGTGACGACATACAGACAAGTGATGCAGCATCTGACGTCAATGGGGAAGGGAGGCGAGTGAGGCCGAGGTCGAAGTACAACGACATCAGCTCATGGCATCGCCGGGTAAATGTATACAACCAGAGCAACAGATGAGAGAGGAGTCCAGGCGATCAGCAATAGGAGCAACAGCAGGATTAGAAGTTTGGCATCAAGAAGATATGAGTGTAGTGTCAACACCGAATGGAATTGGAGGGTGCTCAAAAAGGGGTGAGAAAGATAAAATAATGACACGTAGTAGATCTAGGCTGGATCAACTTCGATTTGAAAGAAAAAATTTAGTATAGGATAAACTTTTGGTGGTGTTATATTGGAATGTGGAGGGACTATGGAACAAAATGGGTAGTGGGGAAATCAAGGAATTGTTAAAAGGGGCCGATGTACTTGCGGTAGTTGAATCCTGGATATGGAAGAATGTGAAAATGTACATGGAGGGATATGTTTATTTCAATCAACTAGCAAGGAGAAACAGTCAGAAGGCGAGGGCATAGTATTTATAAAGAAGGTGAAGAATTTTCAGGTAAAGGTAGGAGAAGAGTTATGTGATCCTAAGGTGTTGTGGTTATTAACAACAGGCTAAAGCAGGAAAAGTTGACAAGATGGCCTTAGGCATTGTATATAACCCACCAAATGTATCTGAATTCTGTGACCCCAAATTATTAAATAAATTAAGCCAAGACATGGAGGTATTATATAATATGCAAACTGATATAAAAATTATTTTAGTAGGTGATTTTAATGCTAGGTTAGGAGGTGAACAACCTCAAATAAGAACAGAAGAAAGTATAAATGTATGACAGGAAATAGAGAGAAGGCAGAGTAGAGATACGATAGTAAACAAAGAAGGTAGAAAATTATTGCAATTTTGTGAAGAGAATAACTTGAATGTATGTAATGGAATTAAAGGAAAAGACAAGATGGGTGAATTTTCATTTGTAAATAATAATAGGGAAAGTGTAGTCGATTACCTACTTTATTCAAGGGATATTGAAGATGCAATAATAGATTTTGAAATAGTTCAGGGGGCTTTCACTTGCTGTCATTTTCCATTGAAGGTTAAATTTAGGATGGAGTGTGAGGTGGAGGATGATGAACCCATTAGGGATGGGGGGAGGGGGGGAAGAAGATAGAAGTGTTTAAATGGAAAAGGGGGGAGGAAGAGACATATTTGGATAAGTTGAATTTAATTATGGGGGAGGACACAAAGGACAAGATAAATGTATTATTACAAAGGAAAAGATCAGAGGGAGTAAGGAGAGACTAGAGTAGGCAGTTAAAAAGGCAGGAGGTAAAATGAAGCGAAAGAAAGTGGGACAAATGGTAAGCAAGGGATGGTTTGATGAGGAATGTGTTAAGGCTAAGAGGAGGGTGGTACAGAAATTAAGGAGATGGAAGTTAAGGAGAATCAGGAAGCAAGAAAAAATTATATAATAATGAAATGGAGCTATAGATGCTTAATTGAAGTAAAAAAGAAAGAATGGGCTGGGAGAATAAGTAGAAGTTTGCTCGAAGCAGCAACTAAAAATGGTAACAGTAGAGTATGGCAAATAATCCGAGGAATGTATAATAGTAAGAATAGGGGAAATATTATAGTGCCAGAAATATGGTGTAACTATTTTAATGACTTATTAGGGATGCATATCAAATTAACAAATGTAATCTCATTGTCTTTAGATATAGAATATATAGATAGGCTGGATAAGAGAATAACTGCAATGGAAGTATGGGAGGAAACTAAAAGGTTTAAAAACAATAAAGCACCAGGGATTGATGGTATACCAGAGGAATTTTGGAAGAAATGGATAGAGAATAGAGATAGGACCGAGATGCTGGTTAACCTCATATCATATTTGAGGGAGTAAAGATACCACATAGCTGGAAGACAAGTATAATTGTACCTATTTATAAAGGAAAGGAAGTGTTAAAGATCCAACTAATTATAAGGGTATTAGTTCATTGTCAGTTTTAGGAAAGATATACACAGGAATCTTAGCAACTAGGTTACAGAACTGGGCAGAGGAGGAAAGTAAAATATCAATATTTCAGATGGGATTCAGGAAGAACAGTGGACAATATTTTTATTATAAAATCAATTGTAGATAAATACTTAAGTATTAAAAAAGGCAGGGTATATATGGCGTTTATTGATTTGGAGAAAGCATTTGATACTATAGAGAGGCATTGTGGATTAAACTGAGAAATAAGGGAGTAAGTGCAAAATTTATCAGAGCAACACAATATATATGAAGAATACGTTTCCTATTAGACTGAATAATGATGAAATTACAGAAAAAATTGCAAGCAATATGGGATTAAGACAAGGTTGTAAACTGAGTCCTATATTATTTCATTTATTTATTGACGATATTTTGGAAGAGGTGAACAAGGAAAACTTATATTTACCCACAGTAAATAATAGAGAGATACCAGGGCTACTCTTTGCAGATGACCTAGTGGTAGGTTCTATTTCTGCAGGAGGTCTAACAAGAGTGCTACAAATTATACATTCATTCTGCAAGAAATGGGGCTTAAGAATAAATTTTAAAAAGTCAAGGATAATGGTATTTAAAAAAGGTTATAAAATGGAGGAAAAATGGTATATGGAAGGGGAAGAGTTGCAAATAGTAAATAAATATGATTATCTAGGAGTGTGAATAAGCAGTAATGGGAGATGGAATGATCACAAGATTAGTGTATTGGCTAAGGGAAAATCAGCAATCACACTCATAACAATGTGTCTACAGAAAATACCAGAAATAAACATTAAATGGTTGGAAAGGATCTACAAAGCTGTAGTTGACGCAAAAATGGCCTATCAGTCGGAGATTTGGGGAAGTGATAAAGGATGGGATGTGATTGATAAAGTACATCAATTGCTTTGTAAATGTATATTGGGCTTATCTATTGTATCACCCAATGGAGCAGCAATGGTGGTGTTGGGACGAGTAGGTAGCAAGAGTATGATACTAGAAAGCAGCCACCCGGTAAGTGGAAGGTCTGTGGTTCAAATCCCAGTTGTGGCATTGAACTTTAAGTTCCAGTTCTACCTCTCAAACTTTGCCCACACACGGCTTGTGTGTTTAAAAACACCAACAGTAAGTTTGTTGGCATAAATAAATAATAATGCTCAGTGGTAGAGCATCCGCCCGGTAAGCGGAAGGTCTGTGGTTCAAATCCCAGTTGTGGCATTGAATTTTTAAGTTCCAGTTCTACCTCTCAAAGGATAGGAGAATTTATGGGGAGAGTAAGAGGCAAATGGTTTAGGAAAGTAAAACAATATGAATCATTGTTGAAGTCCATCATTTTTTTTACAGTTAATTTAAAGATATATCACTAAGTTGGTAGTGCTATAGAAATATTTTGTTTTGTTACCTTTAAGGAAAATGTACTAGATATAGTAACAAATATGTAAATAGCTATGTTGTAGTATTTCCCTTTTTTAGGCAAATGCAACATTGACAGTATTTATAAATTACAATGATGTAATTTAGAATGAGATGTTAATACATAAATGTTCTGTTCTGAAAGACTAGGAGAATTTATGGGGAGAGCAAGGAAAATAAAGCAATATTAATTATGTTAAGGTCCATACTGCATAAGAAAAACACGGTGTTAAAGGGAAAGGGGGGGGGGGGGGGGGCGCAGAGAAATAGAAACTCAAACTTATGTATATGAAAATTTTAAGATTTTTGTACAGTATTATTATGGATAATAAATACTAATATAACAAACTACCACAAAATATAAAAGAAATAAAATGCACACATAGATTTAAGGTAGAATTAAAACAGTATTGCATAGATGGGAGTTTTTACTCAATAGAAGAATTTCTAAATAGGGTATAAGCCATAGCTATAAGATTATAAATACGTGTTAGTTGTTAGATGTATATATTAGTATAGATGTATATAAATAACCCTCTTTGTAAAAGTTCTTTATATGTAATTATGTATAACCATATGTATTCTGATGCTATGAATTACATTTTAATTTCTACAGCTGATAACAATAAACAATGTACAGATGGAATTTTTGCAGTCAAACAAATTTTAGAGGAAAGAACTGAACACAATCTAAAAACATGTGTACTATTTTTAGAATGTATAAAGACATATGACAAAGCTGACCACATAAAATTGTGGCACATATTAGAGGAGTAAAAAATACCTTTAAATTTGTTAAACTAAATTAAGGCATTATACAGCAACACAAAAACAAAAATGCTAAAAGGGCAGAAATTCTAAATGTCAATACAGGACCGAGGTACGGTTGGGGACTGTCTCCCATACTATTTGATTTATACATAAACAGAGAGTTGAAGAGTAGAAAGTACCAGTAATCCCAAAAGACTCGCAATAAACAGAATCAAAATGGATACCATTTTGTTTGCAATCAGATATTCTTGGCCAAAAATGAAAAGGAATTTGCAAAGAGCAACCGTAAAACTGAACGAAATAATAAATGGATATAACACATAAATTTCAAGTGAACAAACTATCTGGGAAAAATAAGCAATTTAGAGTGAAAATAATTACACAGGAAAAGTCAATTGAGCAAGTGACAACACTCAATTACCTACTAGTCAGCCATGATACGAATGCACTTGGTGAGAAGAGTTACTAAATGTCTACGTCACAAGTAAGCGGGTTTCGGAGGTATAGTTGCGTAAAGAAAACATCATCAATACCGAGGCATGCTAACGATGTAGAGTAACACCAGTAGTTCAAATTTTACTGTCTACAAGACAGTTTGTAATGTTTTTAATAGCGGAGTACCATCTACTGTGATGGTAAGGGATGGTGTAATTTGTTTTAGCCGAGCTAGATCGGCGGCGAGCCTAAATAACTCTTTTCATGTGCTATTCATATCTAGGGTGCAGTATGGGTCAACAATTAAAATGATTATTTGATAGATACAAGTTAAATGTTTTTATTTCAATATATAAGCACACAAATTACACAGCTTCATGGCTTGGCATCCTTCTTACATCACACTACAGGATTCACACTTCCACAAACACAGACTATACATACTTTTATAGGTTCATATTCTTCTTTCTGCCGCTTCACTGATTATACACTTGTTCTATGTGTTGTTATTTTTGTGTTCTTTCATCACCAAAAATGTTTGTCTAAAATAACACTTTACACAAATAAATTAATAAATTTATGCAGACTTTGTCTTTTCGGTGTGATACCTGCCCAAGTCATGGCAAGAAGACAATTGAATCTACACTTTACCAGTGGGTGCCGACTGGAATAGGCACTTCCGGTTCTTCATCATTCCGTCAAGGTCACCGGTGTGAAAGGTACATTTCGAGCGCTGCACGTCAATTTTAGAACATGTGATTGTCAACAGATGTCTCTTTTTACCGGATGTCAATGGAGGTAGAGCAAGCATCAGTGATGCCAATATTCGTTATTATGGGGGTATCGTTTAATGAAACAATTTAACAGGAAATTCTGAATAAAACAATAAAACGAAGGAATAAATTGTACAATAAAAGGAATTACCTAATGACCGAACTGATTCAATACCAAATATGAATACATTACAGATCTAGTTTCGTAATTGAATGGAGTGTAAGTTGGCGATGTGACACGCAGTGACGTAATTTAAAAGTGTTTTTAATTTGAAACATGGTTAACGTTTGTGATATTATTAACGGCAGCGGAGCGAAAATAAATCTGGAATAAATATTCTTGCATTTGTAAAACTCGCAAGATTTTAAATATGCGCTAGAGTGTATGAGCGGCAAGAGGAAACAAATCTATTGTTACAAGGTCGTTGGTAAGTATGATTCATGTATTAAATACATAAATGTAAAATGATGTCAGTTAAATCATGACATAACCTGAATTGTAATGTATCTGCATTACTTATTTTCAATATAGAACTGTATGGTATGGACTTGACTAATATTACTTTTGCAAATCAACTGTATTTCGAATCTACTCCGCTTGGAATGATAACATAAATAATAAATAGCATAGTAACTTGATAGTTCATGAACATGAGTCAGCAACAAAAGTCCATTCGGAAATCTATTTAAAATTTGTAGTTGTTAGAAGACTAGAATTGAAAGCCTTTTCATCCTCATTTTAATATTAAATTCACTTTTGCATTCTCTGAATTTCAGAATTTCAGAACTGTGCATATTACAAAATGAACTACTGCAGTGCTCGACATCTCCAGAAGTGCATCTTCAGGACTGTGGCACACATTTCCTTCATTTATCATTTGAAGTAAGTTATATTTAATACATTTTCAACTTTGCTGCAATAACCCAATGGCAGACTCATTGCTACATTATTAGTAAATTATCTTTTCTTCAATTTTGTCACTGTGAGAGATTAGTACACACAATCTGAATATTGTTGGTACAGCGTTATGACATGGCCTAGGATCACATGCTAAGACAAAGTTCTTTGTAAAATCATATTGCTGTTTCATCAAGAAAATCATTTAAGTTTACAAACTTCAGTAATGAAAGATGTGGTAAAATGCCTGGTATTCATAAGCTGTAGCAATGTTTCAGTCTGCAGCACTATCTTAATATTGTTGTGATGTTACTGGTACATAGCTCATGATATCCTCATAAGAAAATAATTTCTTTGGAGAACCATTGAGATGAGATTAAAGCCGGTATCCCACGGTCCAACGTTTTTGACCAAACTTTTTGTATCCAATGGAATTGTACACAAAAGAAACAGTGACTGTCACACTATGATGAATTTTGGTCCAACACAAATGACAGTTCACGTAGCAAGTGTGAAAAATAAACATGACAGAAGCAAATATTATTTTAGCGATTACTATATTAAGTATAGGTTTGCGATATATTTCCATGAGTCTATGTAGAAAGAAAAGATGTACTACAAGTAAAAGTCATTGGTGGGCACGGTCATGAGAACAGGACACGGGCCAGGGTATATTGGGTCTGCTACAGAACAAATTGAGGTTAGAGGAATTGGAAAATTATGGCAATTTTCTGCAAATTAGCCAAGCTTTATTTCTCAACCGTTTACTTCCTGTAGAAGGCAATATTTCACACTAGGACACAAATGAGACAACCTATTACAGTGCGAAAGAGATAAGGTACAGTTGTAATGGTTTTAATCTTAGTATACATGGACAGGAGATTTGAACTCATTTCATAACGAAAAATTTGAACACACTGTAAACTGGGTTTCTTATTATTTATTAAGTTTAGCTATGTAATGGCCACCTTAGTAATGTATGTTAATGGTCACGAAAAATCGTTAATGAATCTTCCAAAAAAAGTTTAAACGTTTTATTAAAACACCCATCACATTAAAAGAACCATGAGCCATATATGTATATAAAACAACTGACTACATGTTGCCTGCACAGTCTGCCATATTGCTTTGTTACTGACGCTGATTTAGCTATTTTCAAGTTGTTTGATGAAAAAATTAGATGCAACAAAATTGTATCCAGCTCTCAGTGTCCCACGATGCTCTTTTGTTGTATACAATGCTTTGTACCAGTATGTTGGACCGTGGACATCAGCATAAGTAAAAATATTGAAATAAAGAAACAAGTTTATGGTAAATAAGTAATACTACAATGTTGCATTTACAAAATTAGAGAAGTTTTGATCAGTGTTGTTGCTGAGAATGAAGAGAGAATGTGTTTTTTATAGTTAGTGATGGGCCAGCTAAATTATAGTATCCTGAAAAAACCAAATGTTGTCATTCGGTTTAGCCATTCATATAAACATGTTGAAATATAATTGGACCAATAAAAACAGTTTTCTTTTCAATATTCATACACCTGATGTTACAATTGTATTTGGTTCTGTGTTGCATTAAAATTATATTTGCAGCACAGGTGTAAACAGAATTTTAGCCACAAAACTGTAATTAATGATCTTAGATATACTCTTACTCATTTATTAATTGCTCAATTTGTTCAGAATGTTTGCCATTGTATTAGATTATGTTTATTTAAATGTAAATATACTTTTTGACATTGCACTAGGTGAAGTATAATACTATTTGACAAGTTTGTTTTTGGTCGAGATCATTTAATAGTTTGGGGTATAATTACAACAATGCTATTCTTGTGTTAGAGATATATACAACAAAAAATTACTTTTTTTATGGATGCATTTTAACTAATATAGTTCTCAGCGTCCCATTGGGAATGACAGATTGCTTAATTTTGCTCAGAGGTCTCCTTAATTGGGCTTGAGGCCCTTATTTGTGCTGTATATCTACAACACAGGATACTTCCCTTCTGAAGGAAGCTGTGCTAGAAATTTTTATGCCTGAAAATCCTCGCCCTCAGCCACATTCAAACACCCAGGGCACATACACAAAATCAACAATCAGTGTGCAGCCAAGTCACACCAACAATATAGAAACAAATCTGCGTTGTATCAAGCAGGCTTAGAAACTAGAATTTAATATGTTTTGAACTGATCAGTAGTACTATAGAATACGCACTCAGAGTAGGAAATTGTAATAAACTAAATTTTGATTACGATGGGGCTTGAAATCGTTTTGAAATGAACTATATGAAATACTGATGAATTATTTGCACTGTTTCCTGTTGTTTGTTTCAGGAGAGCATAATTGGATTTGGCAGCACCTACCATGGATAGCGTTATATGTATTATGTATATTTTTCATACTGCTTGGTTGCTGACACTGTCTCATGTACCAATTTTAAACATTTAAATAAACTATGAATGCCATATGAAACAATCTCAAATTTCAGGTCTTTCTCTTAATACATTCTTTTATAAACTTGTGCAGAAAATAATGTACCTACACATTAAAGTGTAATTGCTTTTCAAACTCTTATTAAACATAGGCATTAACATGACTTCTTTGTTCTCTATTTAAAATAGTGCTGGTTTTTTTGTACATAGTTGTTGGTGTATGTTCATTTAGAATCTATTTAGTTTTTTATTCCTTGGTCACTAAGGTTATCTTTCAGAAGTTTGTTTTAACATTATTACTAATTTACTGTGTACAAAAAAAGTTGCATTACACATAACCTTGTGATATCCTTTCCTGTTTTCCTCTGCCATTAACCCAATGTGTACTTATAATTGCTGTAAACTTTGAAATTCTTGAGAGAAATAAAATAAAAATATATTGCATAATCTCAACAATTTGTGTGATGTTACACTCTCCATCAGATTACCGAAGTTGTGATTAATTGAAGACAAATATTCATACATAGAAAAAACTGTCAAGTTTAGAAGTGGCTTCTTCTTGCCGATCTTATATTCAGGAATTGATTGAACTTCTTTCGAAGTCACATCTCGCGCACTCATGAATTGTTTAGAGCACATTTCAAATTTTCACATATTAGCATAATATGCATTACATCAGCTACTTGGACAAGAATCATGTAGCTCATGTAGTGCGTATTACGCTAATATGTGAAAATTTAAAATGTGCCGGAAACAATTCACGAGTGCGCGAATTGTGATTTCGAAAGAAAGAAATTCGGCATTTGATTTTGGCGCGGAATAGGCACGAAGGAGGGATGGATGTAAGGCTGCTCGGTCGATATAGAGGCGTACTGCATTATCGACGGATCGTTAGTTCGTGCCGGTGCCGGTGTGAAAGGTAGCGACATCAGCGCCATTTGTGACATCATCCTCTAACACAGAGTCGATCATCTGGTATAATCTGTGACTTTACCAACTATAATTACCATTCATAAGTTTAGGAGGCCTTTCTGCTGCCTCTATAATTTTATAACAAACTATTTTAGAGGGCTTACACAGAAATATTGCCTCAAGTTGAACTGTAAGCAGTAACAGTGTTGCTACAATATTATATTGTATGGTTTCTAGAGTCTCTAATAAACATAACCCATTAGTGATATTACTGAATGTATGATAATTATTGCTTTGTTTTATGGGGTAATATATTGTATAACTTTTTTTAACATTTTGCTTAAAAATATGTTTTTTAATTCATTGACTCATTGTTGCTGATGTTTATGCTTTGATTTTAACAGCAATGAAAGAATTCACATTTAATTCTTACGAATTTAATAACCCGGCTTCTTTTGAGATCAACTTCTTACAATAGTACAAAATAAATATTATTGGCAGAGACAAAGAAAGCTTCCCTACAATGCAATCGGTGAGTCTACAATAAAAGGTTATCTCATTAGGTCACATTCTGTGTTATCAAAGCTACCGCAATAAACTCAAAGCACAGATAACTTTGTGCCATTGTTAAACAGTTAGGCAATAGTAACAAATTTGTTACAGCACTCTTAGCACTCAAAGTAAAAGGTAAATGTTAGCAGCTTTTCTATGAAAAGTCCCTTAAATGTCTTTGGTTATCAGTATCAAATGCTGACAAGAGATTTTTTTCTACATATACGTAACTTGGTTGTAACGAAAAGAAGGGCAATGAAAAATGAAAGTGTCACAACTTTTTGTATGTTGCAATTTGGTAATGCTGATTGATGGCAATGGCCCTGATGTCTGATGCATAATATATGTAGTGATTTATGTCATGATGATAATAATAAAATAAATGTTTCAATTTGGAAAAATTTTGAACAATAAAGTTACAGTACCATTACTTACCTGTTAATTTTAATTTCAGTAATGTCTATGTGTATTAATTTTACCCAAAAATGTGTGCAAAATTAATGCAAATTTTTAGTATAATTAAATATACCCAGCTGAAGCTATTAACAGTGAACCAAATTGATCTACAGATAACACAAAGTAATTAGAGACTCACACTTCACTTCAATAATTTGAGTTAAACTCAATATTTCTCACAACGATCGTTTCGATACTCTTATGTATCACCCTCAGGCAAAACTGACCTTGTCCACTAGCTATGAAAAAACCGTTACAACTTTGCGATGACGTCACATATACCACCATGACATGTGATTACGTCATTCCCCCCTTCTCTCAACACAAATTTTGTAACATAATCAGTAAAAGGTATTTCAAAATTTTAATTTTAACTGCTAACTTAAATTATTAATGTAACTTTTTCAAATAATTACCATCAAAAAAATCTTGACTTTGATGATGCTCTTTTGCATATTTATTGTGCCGGGAAAGGATCTGAAATAAAACATTTCCAGACATGCGGCTTCTGAGAACTAATATTAAGACAGTAGCAGGTTAGTACTGTTTTCATTGTGCGACTGTACTTGCCAGTATCACCTTCCCCCTTGTTCCCTGCAGATCCCTAGACGTAAGGTAGTGTACAAACCTGTGGCACCCCCCTTCAAGTGCACTCACATCGTGGCCGAGCCTTAGAAAGCAAAATATCAGACAATTTAAAGGAATATGGAAATTGAAGAAAACATTGAAAAACATAATAAGCTCAATCATTGTATAAGAAGACATTTTGGCAAGAAGGCAAGGGAAGAAATTAAGCTAAGAATCTGCAGATATCAAAACTGTCATTGAAATATGGATGTGAAACATGGGTAACAGGTAATGGGGAAAAAATCAAAGCTGGAGGCCGCACAAATGAGATTTCTAAGATCAGTATTGGGTGTAACAAGAGCAGATCAGTTAAGAAATGTTGTTGTTGTTGTTTTCTAGTGCCTTGCATCTGGCAATAAAGCCATTAGCATTCGTGCTTTCCAATACTTTTGAACTATAGTTTCTTCTGCTCTTAATGCTTCACAGGTCTTCAAGTGGTCTTCGTTCATTTCTGCTGGATCACTACACAGGACACATACTGGTGAAGCTGTGATACCTATTCTGTAGAGATGACTTGCTAAGCAGTCGTGATTTGTCAATAGTCGGAAGGCTGCAACCGCTGTTTTCCTTGGTCTCTGGGGGATTATATCTGGGTTGGAAAGTAGTGTAATCCATTTTTTATCTTTGTCATTTGTTTCTATTTCTTGTAGGTATGAATGAGAAAATTTTTTAATGATCAAGCGTTTTATTGAGGAATATGAGAAATTGAATTTGAACTTTTGTTTTATTGTTGTGCCTTTCTTTGCAAGTGAGTCTGCAGCTTCGTTCCCCATGACTCCACAATGCAGTGGAGCTAAAATTATTTTGTGCTTAATGAGTTTCTATAGGCCAAAACTGAACAGAAATGAAAAAAAAATTTACAAAAAAATATTCTTTGGGGGGGGGGGCCTAAAATGACATTTAAACAGCTACAAAATTTTTTATGTGGATCAATATGTTGTCAGCTAATGCTGGATTTCTGACAATGAAGTCATTAATCCTCTTGCTCTCCAATATTTTTCACTGATGGATGGGGCATTAGAAGTGGCCGAGCATATTTGAAGGTGGTCTCGATCCATTTTCTCTTGCAGATCACATGGAGGACAGAGTGGTGAAGAATATATCCCAATTCTGTTTAAATGTTTTGCCAGACAATCATGTCCTGTAATCAACCTGAAGGTTGCAACTGCCATTTTTCGAGGATACTCAGGAATTACTGTTTGAACGTTTGGTAGTTCCCATCTTTTATTTTTTGATTTTTCATAGTAATATTTTTCAATAATTTTTTTGAATTCAGAGTTGACTAATGGTAGATTAGCTATAGATTTCTGTACACTGCTGGTACCCTTTTTTGCAAGAAAATCAGCTTACTTATTACCACTCAGTCCACAGTGAGCTGGTATCCATTGGAAGACTAGGTGTTTTTGAAGTGCTGTTAGATGGGTAAGGATTCTCCAACATTCTATAATTGTTTGGTTTTTTGGTGACAACTTGGAAGTAATTGCTATAATTGCTGCCCTGGAATCTGACAGAATAACTGCTTGATGAAAATGTGAAATTCTGTACAAAAGATTTTGTAGGGCCATTCGAATTGCTTCAATTTCTCCAAAGTTTGTAGTTCCATAACTTAAAGATTTGTGATAGGAAAAGAGGTGACACGTGGCTCCAGCCCCTGCTCCATCTTGGTTTGATATCAATGACTCATCAGTATAAACATGGAGCCATTCGTGTTCTGGAAACCTAGTATGGATTGTCTCTCATGCCAATTATTTTAGAACACTAGTTGGAGTATCACTTCTCTTAACTTCTTCTGTCAGGTGTAAGAAATATCTGATCTCTAATGTTTGTGTTGGATTGACTTTAGATATGAAGTTTTCCTTTGAATTAGGAAGGTCTACATTGTTCTTGATGTCTTGAATTTTGGAAGCAAAGCTCTCCTGAGTCTTTAGTGTATGTGTAAAATTTTTCTTGAGCCATGTACTGAATGGGAGTCTCATCAACTTTTCATGTTGAGTAAGAGCCGTTTTTTCTATTTCATATCCAATGGGGTATTGGTTGGTTGGTATTTCCATAGTTGCTATTGGTGTGGTTTTGATAGCACCTGATACCGAAATTTAGATTTCCGACCGAATGGGCTTTTGAAAAAGACACGTTTTAATTTAATTGCCGGATGTGAGATTTGCGATAAGTGTTAAGTAATAACATACATAGATAATAGAGTAGCAAGTGTTGTAAGGTGAGCAAGATATGAGTAAATAATAGTCGTTAAAGTTGTAGGATAAACACATTACTGGTTTGAAATTAGCGAGTCATGACGTCATACCACATAGTTTAAATACACGTTCGAAAGTCAAGTCTACTAACCTTAAAAGTCGCGCGATATATTTAATAAAATATAAAGTAAACATCGTTTAATCCTAAAAAGGTAATTATATATTCGAAATTCATAAAAGAACATGTTATAATAGAAAGGGACATTTCTAAATTGCGGGAAAAGGAAATAGCATTTTGGATACGAGGCTTTCTTGGATGACGTCATGACATTCAAATTGAAGAACGGTTTTCTTAGCGTGGGTAAGAGAGAAAGCGTCGGGTCACTACTCAACCAGATACCAGTACGGCAGGTCGTGCTGCGCGGATGTGAGTGCGATTCCTCTACAGATACAAATATTTTCGGCATAGCTCCTGAAAATATTTAAAATGAAATAAATGATATGCAAAGTTGTTCTTGGGTTGTCCATTACACTTACGCAAACCCGAGATAAAGAGATCTCTTGCAGAACTAGCCGGAGCGAAACACATCAAAGGGCAACATCACGTCACCAACGACTTCAGCTTCAAATGGCGATCCAATAACTAGGACACAACCATTATTCAGCTTCAAATTGGCATCCCAACGTGTGGCGTCGAAAGAATGGACCAACCCCCCAAGACGACCAGGCCAGCATCGAGCCAGCAGACAAGAAGGTGCCCAGCGTGTGAACATCTGTGAAACGTGTAGTGAACAAGTTTAAGTGCAGTTAAAGTGAAATAGTGAAAATATTGAAAATTTTGGTGAGTAGAAAAACACATGTAAATAGCTTAGAAATGGAAGACAGTGATACCGATTTTCATGGTTTTGAGAGTCCGGAAATTGAGAAAAGTGTAAGTAGGATGGAAGAATTTAATCAGAATGTAATTGGTAGCAGAATATGCCAAGAAGTAGAAGATCAGAACGTTAGAGAAACACCTAGAGGTAGTTCAGAAATGTTTAGTAATTCAGAAAGGCCAGCGATTATGTCAGAAATAGAGAATATGTTTCAAAAGATAATGAAAAAGATGAGTACAGAGTTAAGTCAAAAGATAGATGAAAATAGTAAAGAGTTAGGACAGAAATTAGAGAAGGGACAACAGGAATTGGGAATGCAATTGGAGAATCAGAAGAGAGCTTTAGAAACCTTTAGGGAAGAAGTTAGGGAGGAAATTAATAAAGTTAGTAGTGAAGTAAAAGAAAATAGAGAACAGGTAGAACAGGTTAAGGGAGAATTAGAGACAATAAGGCAAGAAGTAAAGAATTCTGAAAAGAAATTAGGTCAACAAGTGAGTGAAAAATTAGATAAAGAAAGGGAAAAAGTAACATATAGATTAGACAAACAAAGGGAAGAAATTAGAGAAGAGTTACAGGGGTGTAAAGTTAGAATAGAAAGATCTGATGTAGAAAGTGAAAGGCAGGCTAGAAATTTGGAGGATGTTACAGACCAAATAAAAGGGGTAGTAACAGAAATTACTCAGGTAAAAGAGGCCTTAGAAAATTTGAAATTAAATGAAAATGCATGTAATCACAACAATCTTAGTAATGAAGTTGCAAGAAACGAGGCAATACCAGGTGTATCAGCTGACATTTCGATGCAAAATAGAGGTAACAGTAATTCCCATTCTGATCTCAGAAATAGTGCAGGGACAGGTGACAATTCAAATTTACATTGGCCTAACCATGTCTTAAATGAAATGACACCTCCAGTTTTTGAAAATGAAGATTCAGATGATCCTAAAGCCTTTTTAGAAGGGTTACAAGAGTACTTCACGGTGAAACGTATACCAGAGGAGTACAAGATGGTGATAGTAAGAAAATGTCTAAAGGGTAATGCTGCCAATTGGCTAGGCCTTTCTATGGGTAACAATAATGACTACAGGACCTTTAGGAACATCTTTTTAACCAGATATTGGGGAGCTAGTAGGCAGGCTAATATTAGAGTTGAATTAAGCAATGGAAAATTTAATCCTAGATCGGAGGAATCGATGGTCAACTATTTTATGAGAATAGCGAGAAAATCGAAGATGTTGGATCCTCCCTTAGATGAAAAAGATCTAATAAATATAGTTACTCCACATTTTCCGGAAACGCTTCAACACTACCTAATCATAGCCCGACCCGATAGCATTGCAGCTATGATCGAATTATTATCAGCCTTAGAAGTCAATAAGCCAAAACACGCATTTGGAAATAAATATGAAGAAAAAGAAACTGTCAATTCTTTCGGGCAAGGGGCACAGTATTATCAGAATAGAAGTGAGATTAGGGAAAGATATAAAGGACCAGTACCAAGGATGGAATCATTCCGGTGGGAAAATCAAGGTAGATATAACCAGGAAGGGCGTCACCAAAATAGAAATGGTAATCAAAGGGGAAGAAATATAAGGGTGAATTATATGAATACAAATAGATTTGATCGAGGTAGACGGGGACGTTATTTTGGACATAGTAGAAATTCAAATGATGGGTATTGGACAAACGGAGATAATGAGTTTAGACCGAGGTCACCAAGACAGGAAGAAAGGTATTCTAATGGACGAAATTCCCCCGAAAATGCGGAAATGGTCGAGGCCATTAACACGGTCAAAAACATGGTAGGAAGTAACCCCAATTTAATGCAGGAAAACAGAAGTAACAATTCGGGAAATAGTACAGGAGCAATACATAAAAATCAGGGAAACGCCAGACCCGGTCAAACGCGCCTTCAGTGAGAACTGGGTATCCTAGTAATGATTGTGATAAGTACTCGGAAATAAATAGTCCTGGAAGGCAAATGATGATACAAAAGAAAAGAGAATGGAAAAATAGAATTGACGAAAACGAAAAAGTAGGAGATCCACCTAAAATCAAAATTGGAGTAAATGGAAAACAATACAATGCAATTATAGATACGGGATCAAATAGCACAGTATGCTCACAAAATTTTTATGATAATTTACAAAGTAGTGGTTTTAAAGTAATGTCTTTACCAGTTAATGGGATATATTGCTCGCTAGCTGTGGGAAAACGAAAAGAGAGAGTAAAATTTCAAGCAATGATAAATATTGAAATAAATGGGAGAATACTAGGAATTTTATTTCTGATTGTAGGAAGACTTGTGACAGATATTATAATAGGTTGTGATTGTCTTTATGCCTGGGAAGCTGTGGTGAATTTTAAAAACATGATTCTAGAAATGAAAGTTGAAGATGAGACCATTATAGTGCCTTTTGTGGAAGATAGTAGTTCAGAAACTATTGTAAGAGAAAAAGAGGAAGAAGAAATCCAAGGGGATACATTCTTTGTAGAATATGTTAAAGTAGGAGCTATGGAATTAACTGAAGTAAATGTCAAAGAGTACAGAGTCGATAATAAAGAAAATGTAGAATGGGATAAAAATGATTTCATAGACAATTTGAGGGTTTCTGATGCAACTAGGTACTATGATAGGGAGAGTAGTGAAGACTTAGAAGAATTGTTGAGGGAAAAAGTAACTCAGGCTGATCAACTAAATGAACAACAGAGGGATAAACTGTTTGAAATATTAATCCGAAATAAAGAAGTATTCTCTGAGAAACCTGGTAAATGTAATATTTATACTCATTCGTTTGAGATGATACCCATCAAACCTTTTACACATAAAGCGAGAGCGATCCCTAGTACAATAAGAGAAGAGGTAGATGCAGTTATAAAGTCAATGTTAGAAGATGAGGTTATTGAAATTTCGAATTCAGAATTTGTGAATCCCCTATGTATTGTAAATAAGGCCAATGGAAAGATTAGGGTAACATTAGACGCGAGAAAACTAAATCAACATTGTAAACCTGATAGATTTAGACCAGAAAGTGTAGAGGTAATATTGAACAAATTGCAGAAGGGCAAAATTTTTTCTACTCTAGATCTTACAGCATCTTTTTGGCAGATCCCACTTAGAGAAGATTTAAGAAAATATACAGCGTTTTTACATTCAGGAATATTATATCAGTTTCGAGTTTGTGCCTTTGGTATGAATACCAGTGGTAGTGCACTATTAAGAGCTTTGTATGAAATTTTTGGAGAAACCATAAAGAAATTTGTAGCTCAGTATGTGGATGATTTTGTAATTTTTTCAGAAAATATAGAGGATCATTTAAATCATATCAATTATGTGCTTAGTCAGTTAAAGAAAGCAAACATGACAATAAAGCCAAGTAAAACTGCATTCTTTGTGAAACAGACAGAATTTTTAGGTTATGTTATTTCAAATGAGGGAATCAGGCCTAATCCCGACAGAATTGAAAGCATAAATAAAATACCAGCTCCTAAAAATATAAAACAATTGAGAAGATTTCTTGGTATTCTAAATTATCAGTCAAGATTTATCCTGGAATATGCAACCGTAGTAGCCCCATTAAGACAACTTTTGAGAAAAGATGTAAAATGGCAATGGTCATCAGTAGAACAAGAATCTTTCGAAAAGGTAAAAACATTGTTTGCAGCGTCAATTTTATTGGAAAAACCTAGGGAAGATCTCCCCTACATAATTTATACAGATGCTTCAGGACTTGGTTATGGTAGTGTCATATTACAAAAAGATGAGGAAGGAAAAGATCACCTCATTGCTGTAGCTTCAAGGGGGCTTTCAAGGACTGAATCACAGGCTTGCACTACAGAAAAAGAAATAGCAGCTATTTACTTTGCACTTGTAAAATTTAAGCAATATGTATATAACAACCCAGTAATAGTTTACACAGATCATGTTAGTTTGGCATTTATGAACTCTTGCAAACTCACAAGCACACGTATTTCTAGATATATACATGAGATCACATCCCATAACATAGAAATCAAACACATAGCAGGAAGTCAAAATATTTTTAGTGATTTGTTATCAAGGATGAAAACCAATTATACAATACCAGATACAATTAGTGACAACAAACATGATGTAACCATACTATATTTGAAAACCTTAGAAGGGACTCAATTAGCTAAAGAATTTCGAAATTTGGAACAATTACAGACAGAGGACGATGAACTTAAGAAATTGAGAGAAAAGGCACAACCAATCACAGAAAATCTAAAAGATAATATAGGTATTTATGAGGGAAAAATCTATAAATTTCATGGAAGAATTGAACCTAAATGGAAAGTAATGGTACCAAAAGCTTTACAAGAGAAACTTTATACTTGCTTATCACAAAACACTAGCTCATACAGGTAGTGAAAAGCTAATCATGGTAATTAGTGATCATTTTTATATAAAACATTTGGCAAAGAAAGTGAGAAAAATATGTTCAAGCTGTGATTTATGTCAAAGGGCCAAACCATTTAATATCAAATTTGATATAGAACCTCAGACAATCATAAGAGAAGGGAAAAATGTACTAGTTACTGCTGATGCACATGGGGAGCTACCAGTAGGACAATTTGGATGTAGATATATGTTTGTTCTTCATGATGTTTTTAGTAAATTTATTAAAATTTATCCTGTTAGGAATATCAGCAGCAAAACATGTGTAGGAAAGATAATAAAAGATTATGTGCCTAAATATGGCAAGATTCAGGCAATCTTAACAGATAATGCTACAGTTCATCGGAGCAAAATCTTTAAAGAAACCCTAGAAAATCATGAGATAAAGTTATATCATTGTTCCTCATACTTTCCATCAGGGAATCCAACAGAACGTGTCCTCCGAGATGTAGGAATTTATTTACGTGTACTTACACATCATAATCACAAGGATTGGGTGAAATATTGTCCATTGATAGAAAAGATTATCAATCACACCATTAATGTAACTACTGGGTTTGCACCAATAAAATTAATGTTAGGAATTGAACCAGAACCAATATTGATCGGGGTACCAAAAACACTGAAAATTAATGACATTCAGTTAAGTGAAGAAGAAAGAGCGAAAATTGCTTTTGAACGAATCAAGAAAAAGGCAGAGAAGCGAAAATTAAAGAAAAAGAGTAGAAAACATAAATGGGAACCTAAGATAGGCGATTGGGTACTAGTTAAAGACCATAAGTTATCAAGTGCATTGCGAGGTAGGAACAAAAGGATGGAATTGTTATATAAAGGTCCTGCAGAAATTATATCAAAATTTGGTTATCATACCTATGAATTAAAAGATGTTAAAAATGAAAAATGTCTGGGAAGATGGCATAAACAACTCCTTCGACCATACAAGAAACCGTGTGGTGCCTTGGAACCTTGATTTAATGTTAAAAAAAAAAAAAAAAAAAATTGGAAGTGTCATTTGTCTATTGGCGCCCAATCAGCTTTAAGATAAAATTTAAATGTTAGCTTACTTGAAAACCATATATTGGTCAGGTACTTACATATTCATGAAAAATGCAGAATGTGAATTGCTATCTACTACAAAGAGCTTAAAAATATATTGTATAGAGCTCACAATAACAGCTTCAGAAAGATTGTTAAATTGTTCATCTCCGCATAGAGAGAAAACAGAATATTTACTCTGTAAACATTTGTTAAAATATTTAGATGTATAGATAGTTATCACAGCAAGACAAAGAAAGAACTTGTCTGAAGAGTGTAATGGATTTATATAAATATATGTACATTTTAGTGCTTAAAGGATATAGTACAGATATGTGTTACAATAACAAAAGTGAAAAATCACAGTGCAAGTGATAGTGAGAGCGAAGTGAGCAAACATGAACTAAAAGAAGGAAGTATAAAGAAAGACTCTTGAAATTTAACCTTTATATAAAAGCTTCACAGAAGAAACCATAATATATTGTAATTAGTATTTAAGGATTAATGTTTAGTCAAGTGTACAATTGTTTGTCATGTTAAAAAGATTAATGAGAAAATGTGTTAATAACCAATTTCAAAAACAGTGTAATTGAAAATTGTATATAATGGGAGTGTTGCTGATTATTCAAAATACAGGAGTAATTTTTAATTTTTCTTTCGGGCAAGACATTTACATTATTTTATTATGAAATAATAAAATAATATAAATGGGGGCATTTGATACCGAAATTTAGATTTCCGATCGAATGGGCTTTTGAAAAAGACACGTTTTAATTTAATTGCCGGATGTGAGATTTGCGATAAGTGTTAAGTAATAACATACATAGATAATAGAGTAGCAAGTGTTGTAAGGTGAGCAAGATATGAGTAAATAATAGTCGTTAAAGTTGTAGGATAAACACATTATTGGTTTGAAATTAGCGAGTCATGACGTCATACCACATAGTTTAAATACACGTTCGAAAGTCAAGTCTACTAACCTTAAAAGTCGCGCGATATATTTAATAAAATATAAAGTAAACATCGTTTAATCCTAAAAAGGTAATTATATATTCGAAATTCATAAAAGAACATGTTATAATAGAAAGGGACATTTCTAAATTGCGGGAAAAGGAAATAGCATTTTGGATACGAGGCTTTCTTGGATGACGTCATGACATTCAAATTGAAGAACGGTTTTCTTAGCGTGGGTAAGAGAGAAAGCGTCGGGTCACTACTCAACCAGATACCAGTACGGCAGGTCGTGCTGCGCGGATGTGAGTGCGATTCCTCTACAGATACAAATATTTTCGGCATAGCTCCTGAAAATATTTAAAATGAAATAAATGATATGCAAAGTTGTTCTTGGGTTGTCCATTACACTTACGCAAACCCGAGATAAAGAGATCTCTTGCAGAACTAGCCGGAGCGAAACACATCAAAGGGCAACATCACGTCACCAACGACTTCAGCTTCAAATGGCGATCCAATAACTAGGACACAACCATTATTCAGCTTCACACCTGTGATTAGTCTCAGACTTTGGTTTTAAAAGATTTGAATTTTTTTTTGTATTTGCTGTTATAAGAACTTCACTGCAGTAAGTAAATAATGGCTTTATATATACATTGTATGTTGTGTTAAGAGTTGCTCTGGAACATCCCCACTTCATTCCTGTTAGACGTTTTAACAGTGAAAGGTGCCTTTCTGCTCTTTGTATTACATTTTCTATTTGTTTAGTCCATGTAAGTTTGGTATCAAATGTAACTCCTAAATACTTTGCTTCCTTTGTTTCTGGTAATTGCTAACCCTCAAAATTTAGTTTTATTTTTAGTGGTTTTTTTTCTTAGTTAAAAGATTTGGTAGTTTGATTTTGTTGTATAAACGGTCATTAAATTTTCTTTGGTCCACTTTTGTAGGTTGGTTAAAGGATTGTTGCATAGTTTTTTCTAGTTCTGTACTTTTGCTTTTTGGTTTTGATGTCCACATTACCAAGTCATCAGCAAATAGTGCACACTTCATACCTGATTCTTGTATTTGCTGTGGTAGATCGTTAATAAATATATTAAAAAGTGTAGTGCTGAGCACTGCACCTTGTGGTAAGCCACGGTGTACTTGTTTGTATTTAGATATATTTCTTCCATATCTGGTAGTAATAAAGCGTTGGGTTAGGAAATGACATAGCCATGAAAACATTGGACCTTGTATCCCTATTTTTTTTACTTTCTTTAGTAGCTTTGTTCTGCACATAGAATCATATGCACTTTGGAAATCAATAAAAACTGATACATTATCTTCTTCCTATTGAAGGAGTCTTTGATTTCTTGACTGATAAGTAAGACTTGTTCATTTGTAGAGTGGAACAATCTGAATTCAACTTGACATGGGATATTAAATTTTGTGATTCCAGAAACCAATTTAACCTGTTTGACACCATTCTTTCCATCACTTTTGCTATTATGCTAGTAAGAGCTATTGGTTTATAATTTTATATTTCTGATGCTGTTTTATCTTTCTTCAAGAGTAGGACAATTATTGCTTTTCGCCATTCGGCAGGTACAGTGGTGTTCCAGGATAGATTGTAGAGTTTTAGTAGTTGTTGTTTTGCTGTTTTTCCAAGGTTTTTTTATGAACTCTGGATGTATGTGATCTGGTCCAGGAGACTTTTTGTTTTTTAGAATGTACAGTTCTTGCATATTAAAATTTTGAAAAAAAATATATTGCACTGAGTGTTAGGATCACATTGCCTTTCTTGTTTCAAATCTTTCTTAAATTCTTTACATTCCTTTTTATTATTTCTTGTTACTTTATGTGAATTAGCATAATATTTATTGAATGTTTCGGCTATGACTGCATCATTTACTAATATTTTATTGTTGTGGGATCAATATGTGTTAAGTATCAAAAGAACAAGAATATTCAAAATATAAAATGTTTTTTTTTTTTTTTTTTTTTGGGGGGGGGGGGTTCAAGTGGGTTTTAGGGGTAGTATCATATGATACCTCAGGACTACATTAAGTTTTTATGTTTTTTTTTAACCCTACCATCGACACAAAGTAGATGAGAGAGAAAAAAAATATGAGCATAGATTGCAGAAGGTATCAAACATGATACCACCGGTCGTGGTGAGTTTAACACATTCACAGAGGGAGAAAAAAATTCAAAGCCTGAGGTATCATATATGCAAGAGGCTAGGCAAGTATTACTGTACAAACCCCATGGACAAAGACATAGGACAACCATGAAGAAAGTCAATAGAACAGTTCTAGTTAGCCTCATAACAGGTCCTATGGCTTGTTATGGAGGAGGAGGAGGAAGAAGAAGAAGAAGAAGAAGAAGAAGAAGAAGAAGAAGAAGAAGAAGAAGAAGAAGAAGAAGAACAAGAAGAGGAAGAGGAAGAAGAAAAAGAAGGAGGAGGAGGAGTAGAAGGAGGAGGAGGAGGAGAAGAAGAAGAAGAAGAAGAAGAAGAAGAAGAAGAAGAAGAAGAAGAAGAAGAAGAAGAAGAAGAAGGAGGAGGAGGAGGAGGAGGAGGAGTAGGAGGAGGAGGAGGAGGAGGAGGAAGAATCTATGGCTTTTTGATTCTGCAAGAATTGAAAAATACGGAGAAGCTTTTGAGCATATGATGTAAGAAATGTTTTTAACTTCAAAGGTGCATCAATGTGCATGTGCAAGTAGACTGATATAATAGGTAACAATTAGCCCAATAATTGTATCTCTTATTGCAGCTAACATGCACAAAATTTGTAACAATCATAACCAATTTCTGCAAAGAATACTCATATCTGCACAACAGTGGATGAAATTAGCAGAAATATTTTATTTATTTACTTTACATATATATAGATATGAGGAATTTGGTAAAGTGTTCAGCCCAGGCTGTAAACTTGCCATATTCCTTATACAACTTCTACCAGCTACACACATATATGTGAGTATAACTGTGTGCCCCAAATTCAGGACATCTTGCATAAAGTCTTTTCTTGCTTTAGCATATCTTGAAAAGAGGAATGTTGGGTAACATTACCTTCTATGGCTCCTTTGAACATCTTTGAAACCATTTCATACATATATCATCTGATATGGTTAAACCAGCATGTCCAACCTTGTCTCTTTGGAGATGCTTCCCCACCACTGACCTTCAGTTGAAGGGTGCATTAGCTAGAGCCTATGGCACGATCAAGAACTAAGCAAAACTATTATAATAAGAGACTAAGAGGAACTTTAGGTACTAAAAGTGTAGAAATCAAGGCTAAAGAATTGTATAATCACTTACCAAATAAATTAAAATGTATAACAGATGAAAAGAAAAAACTCAAAGCAACTAAAAGGTATTTATTAGAAAAGGTTTTCTACTCTATAGAAGAGTACATAGATGTAAATAAACTCTAATATATAAGAGTAAGATATAGCTATATGTATTTTTGTGAAAATTGTGACAATCCTTGTAATGATGCAAATACAATTGGAGCTAATAAATGAATGAATGAATGAATGATCATCACAAGCAGACAGTATACAGTGACGGACACAAGCACACAATTCCATGGCAGTTTCTAAGTCATACCTTGAACTTTATGGGATTGTCCTCAGAAGACCTCTTCATTCAGGATAATTTTTACTGTCTCTATTACGTATAGTAAATTAGAGCGAGTATTGTATTCCACCTATAAGTGTGATGTCGAGATTTCACCAGGAGTATATGTTTTGAGGTCCCCTGAATTAAAAAAAAAAAAAGCATTTTTAGAAAAAAGTCCTTGTGTGCGTATGTCTGTATGTTTGTCAGTCTGTGGACAGCTTAACTCAAAAACAGTCAGTTAAAAACCAAAGTTGGTATTTAAGGTTAATGTCTTTTAGCGATGCGACACAAGATTTTGAAGAAAATTGCTCCTCCCTAAGCTACCCTTAACATGGAAAATTGTTTGAAAATTTTCATTTTCTCAAAAATGGCTCTAACGACTTTGATTAAAATGCCATATGTTTGAGATATTTTTATGACAATGTAATGTATATTTTGAATTTTCTGGCTATATCCTATGTAGCCCTATTTTTTGCATGACTGGTAAACTGTTAGAGATAGACCAAATCTTACTCAACAAAAAATGTAGATGTTGCTAAAATACACAATTTATTTATTTATGCCAACAAACTTACTGTTGGTGTTTTTAAACACACAAGCCATGTGTGGGCAAAGTTTAAGAGGTAGAACTGGAACTTAAAAATTCAATGCCACAACTGGGATTTGAACCACAGACCTTCCGCTTGCCGGGCGGACGCTCTATCACTGAGCTATTGTGACAAACTGCCAGAATGGCATTAAACTCTCAAGTTAGTTCGTATTTTTCCTGGTAAACCACAAAGGCAGTCTCACATCAGAGACAATTACCCCAATGGTGACTTACTATTGCAAGTACTTTATATCCCAGGATTAAATAACCTTCACATGGCTTGTGTGTTTAAAAACACCAACAGTAAGTTTATTGGCATAAATAAATAATATTTACCATGTGAAGGTTATTTAATCCTGGGATATAAAGTACTTGCAATAGTAAGTCACCATTGGGGTAATTGTCTCTGATGTGAGACTGCCTTTGTGGTTTACCAGGAAAAATACGAACTAACTTGAGAGTTTAATGCCATTCTGGCAGTTTGTCACAATAGCTCAGTGGTAGAGCGTCCGCCCGGCAAGCGGAAGGTCTGTGGTTCAAATCCCAGTTGTGGCATTGAATTTTTAAGTTCCAGTTCTACCTCTTAATCTTACACAATTTATGTCTAAATAAATTTTTTTGTAGAGTGAACCGTTTCGAAGATATGCCATGTTATTTGTGTGAGTTTGGAGAACTTAAACTTCTGTCAAGTGAAACATCGTTATTCATTTTTTTATATGTTAACCATGCAAAGAGAATGGAATTTGAAATCTTTAAAATATCTGACTATTGCTAAAAGCCTACTGTATTCCCATATTATTCGTGTACCTACAAGAAAATAAGCAATTTCTGCAAATGTTTATCTACTAACATGAAGATTTAGGAATAAGAAAGAGTTTGTAAGAATGGTTAGCACAAGAGTAGAGAAAGTCATGTGAGTGCAACACATCAGATTTTTGTATAAATGGTAAACAGTAAGAGACAGACAAAAGCTTACTAAATACAAAATGTGAATCTAAGTATAACACACAATTATGTCAAATACTTTCTTTTTTCCTTTTAAGTGAACCATTTCTGAGATATTCTTTGTTATTTATTTGAATTTGCCAACACTTATACTTTTCTCAACTAGGAATTATATTATTTATTTTGTTTTATCTCTTGACCTTGCAAAGAGAATGGGATTTCAAAGACAACACACAACAACCAGCTCTTAACATTTAACTATCGCTTAAAGCCATATTCCCCTTGCACCTACAAGAAAGTGAGTAATTAGATGATTTTTAAAATGCTTATGTGGATTAAAATGTGGTAGATAGAGAAATAAGCATTGCAAGAATAGTGTGTATAAGAGTGAGTGTAGCTCTACATAGGTTTGCGAACAGAGTTTCTCCAAACTGAACTACATTAAAGTCTGTATTGCAATATGTTATGCAACAATCACTTAGTGGATCTTCTAAGGCTATGCACTTCGACTTTGTCGCTAAATATTGATGTACTTCTTAAATATAAGCAGTACCAATCAAGTCACTAACGAACAGATTTTTATCCATAAGATCTGAAAGTGCTTTCGTAAATCAAATGCAACATACATATAAGCAGCCACTGCAACATAACTGAGTGTTGAAAGAGTAGCATGGTCTGTAAAAAGTTCAAGGAGGTAAATCCAACTTCCCCTCTTTCATAAATTCTGAATATTGCTCAGTTAAACTTTAAAAGAAAGGGGAGGGGAAGCAACTGTTACTTTTGGAAAGTTCTAGCCAGGTATGTCTGTGTGCAAAGAATCATGGATACAGTTGTTTTATTTATGCCAACAAACTTAATGCTGGTGTTTTTAAACACACAACCGTGTGTGGGCAATGTTTAAGAGGTGGAATCAGGACTTAAAAATTCAATGCCATTGCCGGGATTTGAACCACGATCTTCCACTTATCGAGCGGCTGCTTTAACCACTAAGCTACCATTGGCAACTTGCAAGCATGCCAGCAGCTAGGGAATTTAATGTCAACAATTTACTTACAACATTGCAGGTTGATACCTCATATGGATTGAGACCTTATGACTTATCGGGAAAATGCTAGTCAGTAGAAGAATTAAATGTCATGTCAACATGTTGCCATGGTAGCTTGATGATTACAGCATCCAGTCGGAGACCAGAAGATCCATGGTTTAAATCACAGTCTGACATTGAATTTTTCAATCTGATTCTCCAGAGAGAGCACAAAGCCTCCTAATGGGTTACACAGTGTTTTGTCTGTCCGTGTCCTCTGCACTGTTACCCTGTGCCATTATCATACAAGGGGCAGATGAAACCACACAACATTTTTAGAACTACTTTTAAAGGCTTTCTTATGAAACTATGAATGGAGATGTTGAAACTGGTCACTGTTATTGTCCATCCATTTTTGGCACCTCTTTAATTAACCATATTTTCCATTCATTTTTGGCACTTCTTTAAGATACTGTTTATCACTTGCTGCAGTTCACGTTGAGAAATGCTGGCAACTTCCTAACAGATATTTAGTTTTAATTGTTCCAGGATGTGCGGGTCTCTCTTGTACACTTTATGTTTTAAGTTACCCCAGAGATAGAAATCACAGGGGATTAGGTTGGGGGAACGAGATGACCACAAATCTCTACTAATAATTCTGTCCTGAAACACACTTTCAATTGTTCTCATCAAAAGATTGGTCATATGAGCTGTTGCAGAGTCTTGCTGAAAAAAGGCAAACTCATGCTCTAAAAAAAGGGGGCCAAATTGTATTCATGTATGTTCCTCAGGCATGAGTTAAATGTGCCCGAGCATGTAAGAAAGTTGGATTGCACTGATCTAAATGCTGTCTTACGGTACTCTAAGTCATAAAACTTAACAATACATAAAATAAATTAGTAAAGTAGGGCTTTAGGGTGCACAACTACTAGGGTTATTTGCAACTTAGTAGAAGATAGCAGCTTACATGTTATAGTGCATATAAACAAGCAGTTGCTAGTGTATATATTATTAAATTTAATTATGTCTAAATACATTTCTTTGTGTATGAATTTTGTCTTTAATAATTTACTCTCTCGTACTAGATATTCATGGGATTCCCATTTCCAACACCTATTAAGTCTGCTCTATCATGATAGAAATATTAAATCATGCTTCACATTTGAAACAGCTACAAAATTCTTAATACACTTCAAAACAGAGAAAAAATGAAACTACTAGTCCTTAAAAGACAAACAATTATATACTTTAATCCTAGGAAATTAATCACATCATTTTACATAAGTAAGCAGGAGTATTTATAAAACTTTTTCCGATTCTTAAGACTTTTTCTTTTCAAACTAAACTAAACTGGAGTTAGTGATTATGGTCAGTTTGTACAATGGTTTTCAGATTTGTGAATTCTACTGCAAATTCTTTGTCTACATAAGCTGAAGTCAGCTTAAGAATATCTCAGCTGTAAGGGAAATGCATGCTCAAAGCATGTTTTCAGAAATTACAATGCAAATCTACTGTATTATAAATACAAACATTACATTTTGTAAAATGGGATTTGCATACTTCATAGTCTTGGCTACTAAGGCTTCCTTTTGAGCATTCTTTTATGAACCATAAATGAGCAAAATGCATTTGCATATCAATATGTTCAGAAGGTCACAAAGCATGCAATTGTGTCTAAATAAAAAACCTATACTTCTCTTCAATGTAGCTATCCTTTCCATAAAAAAAAAAAAAAACTATTGGTCAGAAAGTGAAGAAATGACTTTTCAATATGGATTGATAATTTTCACTGCTGCTACAACCTGATTATCAAACAAGTAGGGTAGGAATTTTAAAATAGGATATTGCAAGTAAAGCTTCCCTTTTCCTATGAAACAATAACCCAAGGTGCAACAGTCCTTTCCGGGCCAAGGCCTACCTCCCAGCTGCTGCGTCGCCCACCTCTGCCCACCACAGGCATCATGAGTGGAGTGCAGTGTTGGAAGGTGGTACATGGTCAATGCCCTGATCTCTTCTGGCCAGTTATGTGGTGTATGCAACCAGGGCCATTAATGTTCAGTCAAATACCTCCTCAATTGGCCCCTTAGGGACTTAATGAAGCTGAGTGCACCCCAGACCAGGTCGCTCAACAGGAGAAAATCTCCATGCTGATATCGGGAATCAAACCCAAGTCTCCTACTTGGTAAATAGCAGCACTACCACTGCGCTAAGGAGTGGTAGTGCTGCTATCTACCTATAAGATAACTCTGGGTTGAAATGTTTTAATGAACAGAAACTCCTTTCAGTTAGAATATGAAATATCTTGTAAACATGGTAATTACTGCTGAGATCATATTTGAGAAAACAATATTGATTTTAGTTGATATGCTGGGATAATTGGCTTTTCAGTCCATTAAACATTACTTATTTTATGATTGTCTGGCAAAACATTTAAACAGAATTGGGATATATTCTTCACCACTCTGTCCTCTATGTGATCTGCAAGAGAAAATGGATCAAGACCACCTTCAAATATGCCTGACCACTTCTAGTGCCCCATCCATCAGTGAAAAATATTGGAGAGCAAGAGGAATGATGACTTCATTGTCAGAAATCTAGCATTAGCTAACAACAACATGCGTGGGTGTCAACTGTTGACTTGAAAAAATTGGGCCTATAACTCCTTCTCCACTAATGGCACACCATACACCAATTTTTTTGTTATGAAGGTGTATTTAATGAACAATATTAGGTTTCTGAAAGCTCCAATAATTATTTTGTGTACACACATATCCATGAAGGTGGAACCAAGCCTCGTCTGAGAGAAACATTAAATGTGGATCTATTTTGCCATTGTATACAATATCGAGAGTTCACTCACAAAATGTGCACCCAATTACAGGATCACCTGATTCAACAGCATGTGCCACAGTTATTTTATATGCAACTTAACAGCTGTTCACACAGAGCCATAAGAAATGCCTACCCATTGTGAAAAACACTTAAGTGATTTTTCGGAGAACACCCCAAACGATGGCTGATGTCCATAACGTTTCTTCAGTAAGGACTGTATGTCATCTTTTGGATCTCTTATCCTGAACACTTCCTGTGGCCTGAAATAAATTGTTAAGTTCATGGATTGTTGTACAGTCGGGAACTTTTACAAATGGTACTTTCACTTGGCAAACTGAGTTAACACATATGACTCATAAATACATGCTATGCAGTAGAAAACATATGCTGAGTTGTAATATACTTTATGACTAAGTATAGGAGAAAATAAGTCACTGAACCACATCATGACCCTGTCTGTTATGTTTCCAGACGCTCAGTGGAAACAGTGTACAGCCTATCTGTTCAGAGCTATTTTGCTCTCCTGATACTTTTCAGTTTAGTTAATGTCATGCAGCGAGTATGATCTTCAATAACACTAAAACAGTGCACAAAGTTAGCTAGTCAGTTTAATACAGGAGTAGAAGGACTGTTAGCTGTATGATTTTAAGTAAAGCAGCAAGGACAACTTTGTTACCTGCCTTCTTCACCATGGCTACACATACCGTTATTAAATAACTATAAGCTTCAAGTTATAATAGGTTTCCAGGACCAAATCTTACTATAGAAAAAATCTGATGTGTTCCACTCACATGACTTTCTCTTCTCTTGTACTAACCATTCCTACAAACACTTAATCCTATATCTTCATGTTAGCTGAGATAAACATTTGCAGATATTATCTTATTGCTTATCTTCTTGTGGGTACAACGGGAATATGGGAATACAGTAGACTTTGAATGATAGTCAAATCAGCTTTCAAGCTCCGCTATCTCTGCAGAGTTAACATATGAATAACGATGTTCCATTTGACAGAAGTGTAAGTTCTCCAAAACTCACAAAAATAACAAGGCATATTTCCAAAATGGCTCGTTCAACAAAAAATGTATTTAAATATAACTTGTGTTTTAGCAAGATCTACATTACTTCCACTTACTGGTGTTTTGCTCCTCACCATAACTTTTCTATCTGACCTTACCTTGGTCATCTCTTGTTCTCTTCCGACCCCGATGCTATTAGGATTCCCCGAGGGCTAGGGAGTCTTTATTTTTCCAACCTCCATTTCTCTAATTTCTCTATAAAATCTTAAACCCTAACATGCTGACCTGTCATGGCATGTAATACGTCCTCTGATTGGTAATCAGAGGATATGGTCGGTGAATTTATTTTGATAATTCTCCCGGTCAGGTCGGTGAGACCCGTAAACCAACGACAGGTGTGGTCCTCCAGACATTCTGGGGGTTGTGAGAGAGCGATGTGACTGCCAAAACATAAAAATATGGTGCTCTCTAAAAAGCAGTTACTATTACTGCTATTGCTCTCTTCAATATCATATATTGGAGAGCAAGAGGATTAATGACTTCACTGTCAGAAATCCAGCATTAGCTAACAACAACATGTAAGATTTGATCTAACTCTTATGGTTTACGAATTATTCAAAAGTCATCCAGAGTAAACAGGACTACATGAGCTATAGCCAGAAAATTCTAGATATACATTTCATTTGCCATAAAAAATTGTTAGAGCCATTTTCAAGAAAATCAAAATTTTCCATGTAAAGGGTAGTTTAGGGTGGAGCAATTTTCTTAAAAATCTTTGTGTTGAATTTTGAAAGACATTAAACTTAAGTACCAACTTTGGTTTTTAACCAAGTTTTCGTTTGAGTTAAGCTGTCCAGAGAAACGCGCGCGCGCACACGCACACGCGCACGCACGCACGCACGCACGCACGCACACACACACACACACACACACAGACCTTTCTCAAAAATGCCTCAAAACATATTTCCAGTGAAATCTCGACGTCAAATTTTTGGGTGGAACACAATACTTGGTCTACTTACTATAGGTAGAAGAGAAAGTAAAATGCAGATCTCCTTAAAGGACACATGTCCACATTTTTTGTGGAGGGAACCATTTCAGAGGTTATTTGTGTGTGTTTTGCAATACTTAACTTTTCTCAAATGGAGAGTTGTTATGCACTTTTTATCTCTTGGCCGCGCAAAGAGAACAGAATTTCAAAGCCTTCATACAGCGACCAGCTTTAGAAGATGACTATCGCACAAAGCCTACTATATTCCCATATTCACCTTGCACCTACAAGGAAATAAGAAATAATTTCTAAAAATGTTTCTCTTGCCTAACATGAAGATAGAGTTTGTAAGAATAGTTAGTAAAAGAGGAGAGAAAGTTATGTGAGTGCCACACAGCAGATTTTTTATATATTGATTCGAAGTGCTGATTGGACCCTGCAGTTTATATGATACTTGTAAACAGTTCAAAAGAGCAATAGGTGATGTTTTTGTGTTAAGCTCTCTTTACATAACATACTTTACTCTGCAATTCAACAGAAAATATATGTAAAGAAAATTAACCATATAAACCAAAATACTGTTGTCCACAACTTCTTATTAGTTAACTTAACAGCTTGCATTTATCCATACCTTCACAAAATCCTATACATTACTGAAATTCAGAAATAAAATATGGAACTAAGTGCACATATTAACGTAGCATATTTTATGCTTAACTTAAATTATAATTATTGTATTATGGTTTTCAGTAGGGGAAGCCATTTATAGCAAATGATCCATGATACCCATTAAAATTTAATTTGCGAATTTTATTAGAATTTTATTTTCCTCAGAAAATAAATGATTCACATGCCTTAATCATAGATACACATAGGTATATCTGTATTCCACAAACATATTTCAGAAAATGTAGCGTATTTACCAAAACACTTCAAATGGATTTTTGTACACTTTTAATACTATATTTTCATGCATTGGCAATGCCACTTATCCCTCCTTCCCTTTGCTCCTAGTGCATACCTTCTCTGTATAACATCTGCTATCTAACGAGGTTTGCAAAAAGGTTACTTGCATCAGTGGCGGTTATTCAGGTGAAGCAGGTGAAGAGGTTTTCACCTGAAAATAGCAGTATTTTATTTTTGTTAATGTTGGCATTATTACTGTCATTCTAACAGTTTAGTCACAAATTTCAACTGCTAGGAGCCGTAGCAGGGTCAGTGACCAACCCTTCTTTTGTTTGGAACTTACAGCCTGGCAGCCAGAAGGGAAAATTGGTGGGAGGGCACCCTCAGATCGGTTCCAAGGTCAAGTGCAGCAGTCAGGATTACGGAAGAAACTGCTGCACTAAACAGCTTGGTTGCCATGGCAACATGACGTCACGAAACAACGTACTACGGGGAAATAACACGGGCATGCACATGTTTCAGGCAAACAAGAAATATTTTCACTTGGGTAGAGGCACAGAACACGGTAGAGGGGATGGTTTCTGTTTTCACGTGCTTAGAAGATAGCATTCGTTTACCTCGAGGAAGAGCTGGTGGTAAACTTAAAATGTGGTGTTTTAGACAACTGTGAACGGTAGGTATAATTTATGAGTTTGCTAGACTCCAGTGCTTTTAATATTTAAATTACGGAATATAACTGTTTTGTTATGAATCCAGTGAACCATATAGTTTACAATTTGCTACAAACCCCATTTTCCAGGTGGAAAGACAAGAAGGATGTTTTAAACTTTGGGCAGCCCACTGATATCATTGATGTAGCCCTTGAAAGAGAGGATAAGAAAATAAGGAAGACTTATTAAATTCTAAAGCTCTTGGCTCGACAGCTATTTTTGGCTATGCAGTAGCCGTAGTTTGCAATCGCTATTCTGTTGGCCTTGTTTACTTTTTAGCAACAAAAGTAACGTGTGGGACAAAGAAAGATTCACAGATTTCATTAATATAACCCGTTCCCTTCACAAGCACAATGATTCGGCGGGACATTTAAAAGTAAATTACAACTAAACACTTTTGAAAAAAAAAAATTGAAACACAATGGCTGACGCTCTTCTGGAAAACAGCAGACCTTTTCATGTGCACTTCAATGGAAACGTGACATTAAATAGGCTTTTCCTGTAGTTGATCATGAAACCAACATTGTATTTAGGTAAACAAGAGCTTGCATTCTGAGGTCATGATGAAAAAGCGCTTTCGCTAAGTCGGAGAAATTTCAAGGAGCTTGTATACTGAAACTCCATTAGAAATCCAAAACCACTATAATAAAATTAAAAGTATATTCAGCGGTGATTCTAAATCTATACAAAATGAGGTGATTGGATGTATTTTGGAATACTTACAAACCTGAAATTAATGTCTCAGATTTTTTTTTTTTCTGTTGAAGTTGACGACACTACAAATATTTGTCAACAGTCTCAGTGCTCTATCATTGTAAGATACGTGAATACAGAGAGCACATTGGTTGAATGATTTTTCGGATTTCATGATGTTAGTGTTGACAGGTACGCAGAAACATTGTTCCTTTTGCTGCATGGTGTTCTTAAATAATTTAATTATGAACGTAAATTAGTTGCACAATGTTACGATGGAGCGAGTGTTATGTCAGCACATTTGAATGAACTTCAAAAAAGAATCAAGAACAATGCTCCTCAGGCAGTTTTTGTACATTGTTTGGGTCACCGTTTAAATTTGATTTTAAAACAAAACTGTATATATTTGCATCTGCCATGTTTATTTCTCTCACTACACGAACTGTCATATGCATTGGATCAAAATGAATCATAGTGTGACAAAAAGTTTCTTTTGTGTATAGCTCCATTGGATACTAAACGTTTGGTAAAAATGTTGGACCGTGGTACACCAGCTTTGCATTGTATTTTCAGCATGCTTAAGTGAACTTCTTCACCTATTTTGTAAGGCACAAGCCGCCACTGACTTGCATGTTGAGTTTTAGGAGAGAATATCATGATCTTAAAACAATAATGTACTGATGTTATTAATCAAGTACCCAACATTCTGTAACGTAAGTATTTCTGATGAAAATTGGATTTGGGTAAATACGTTACCAGTGCTGCCCAACTTTATGTATTCAGGCATATTTAACTCATGCCTAAAGAGGCGCGGGCCACCATCACAACCACCATTAGGGTAAGGAGGGGAAAAAGGGAAACCACTGGTTAGGACAGTAATGTATACAGCTGTAAGTGTACAAAATCATACTTCACTGTTCAGATGCAATCATACCTTCAGAACAATCAGCATGCGTGAAATGTCATTCACTTGCATTGCATTACTATAATATTTTGTTGTTTAACGACGCTGTCAATTGCCAGGATCATATCAGCATCACTGGTGTGCCGGAACTTTGTCCCACAAGAGTTCATTTACATGCCAATAAATCTACTGACATTTTTAAGCACACTTAAAAGGCATCAGTCTGGGCCAGATTTGAATGTGCATCCTTGGGATAAGTAGGCCAACATCTAACCAACTGAGCCAGCCAGACAGACTGCTGTTTGCTGCCATTGCAACTGGTGGTGATAACTTATCCACAGTTACCATAATAAAACTTAGTAAAATAAGCATTTTTACTTTCTCTACTGATCAATGAGAGGAGGAGCAGACCAGGCAAAGCCAACCCAAATTTGGCTACCATTTATTCAATAGCGGTCGTATAACCAAAATTTATGGTAGTGTCGTGTGAAGTTTACTTAGCTTCCTAATGACATTCCAGGGCACTTCAAAAATTTATGTAAAGATTGTCATTAATTTAACTTTGTTTCTTTTTGCAATATTTGATATGTAAGTTCATGTGTTAAAAATGAACACATTTAGTTGTGTAAGCTAAATTTATAATTCATTTATCAATTCCCATGGCAACAAGGCTAAAACTGGTCATTAATACTTTAGGTACTAGTAGGAAATGACACAGCATAGAAACCTAAAAATAAGTTATGAATTATTTATTTATTTATTTATTGAAATATTAAATGTGCCTATCTGAGACAGAAGGCTTTGCCCATATAATTTAGATGTACCTTTTTCATTTGTTCACATTGAGAATACCTTTTTGTTAATGTCCAATAAAATATGGAGTGGCTAACCACAAACTGTAAGTTATTTATCAGATCTCAAATGATTGGGAAAATTCAGCCCTGTGGGACTCGTATTCCCAAAATAATTCTCGACTTGATAAGTATCATGGTTTTTAGTAAGCAATATACTATTGGAGCCATTTAAAAATCTACACATGAAAATTAATTAAAACTCTCAAGATACTATAAAGACAAAGTATATGTATAATAAAAATGCCAAGAAAATACAATATAAAAGACTTCACCACAAATACCACAGTTTGTTGTTATGTTTTTTTTTTTTTTTGTTAGTTGAGTGAACCCACATTGTCACATTTGGGCTACTTCATCTCTTATTTATTAATTTATTCATCCAAATGTTTCAATTACACAGGACATATTGTCAGAAGAACTCTGTAAACATGCATCACAAGTATAGTTACCTAGTATTGCAAAAACATCACAAGTTCAGAGTATTTCACGTGCATAGTAAACTTGTAACATCGTTTTGTTGTCCATTGTCGTGATCTGTTTCATAACATAGATGCCTTTATTAATTGTTTTAGTAATATGTGCTATGTGGTATTTCCAGTTTAGATTTTTATCAGTTATTCCGAGAAAGTTTGTACAGTTTATTTCAGATATATTTTCACCTTCTAGGGTTAGTTTAATAATAGCTTTGAGAATGAGTTGGAGTTCACTCGAAACTTTAGTCAGCTTTGCACCAACAACTTGCAATATTACTAAGATAAGTGACGTTTTTAGTTTCTAATTTGTTCTTACTTTAGAATCTGATTTGCAGTTTATTTCAAAATTAATCAATGCTGTCTTTTTCATGTTAATTGTTATTTCTGTGTTGGAGTAATATTGCTTTTTGGTTTTTAAAATTTTGTTTGCCCTATTTTCTACCTCTTGAGCTGTCTACCCCCTAATTATAACAATTGTCATCAGCATACCCAATTGCTATGCCACCTTGTTTTTCTATTAACTTGAATATTTCATTTATATATATTAAAAATTGAAAGGGTCCTAATTTAGAGATTTGCAGAACTATCTAATTTATCAATCTTTCAATACTCGTGCAGTCAAACGCTTTTGATAGTTGTACAAAGATAGCAATTACAGATTCCCGGGCATTCAAAACTTTTACTATTATATTAATAGCCTTTTGTACTGCTTTTATTGTGGACTTGTGCTTTTGAAAACCGTATTGCCATCCTGATATATTTACATAGTTTTCTAGTTGTTTTAGATATAAGCCTTCCATCAATTTTGAGAAGGTAGAGCACAGGGTAATTGGCTTATAGTTTCCTACTTCTTTATTTCCCTTTTGTTTATAAATTGGTCTGACAACTACATTTTTTAATGAATTTGGAAATATTCCTTGTAATTTGTATTTGTAATGTGTGTTAGAATTTCAGCAATTTCATATTTGATATGTTTCAGTAGTTCGAAACGCCATCCAAACCACTGGACTTCTTTGATTTTAACTTGTTTATTTCATTTATTACATCTTCCGTCACTTCTAAAACTGCCATACTATTTAATTGACCTACTTGTTTTATTAAGTTAGTATTTTTGTTTAAAGACTTTTTTTTTTAAATTTAGTAGTGTTGTTCAAGGCCAATCCATAACACAAATTGTGCTTTGTGTAACTGTGACAATAAGCAGGAAATTCACATGTTTACATCGTTTAGTTTACTCAGGGGTCTCCGTCTAGGGGATATGTGAATAGCGACCACAAGGTACCCAAGCTGAGCAGAACATTACTTCCACTTACTGGTGTTTTGCTCCTCATTGTAACTTTTCTTTCTGACCTTACCTTGGTCATCTCTTGTTCTCTTCTGACTCCGATGCTATTAGGGTTCCTGAGGGCTTCTCTATAAAACCTTAACCCCTAACATCCCGATCTGTCATGGCATGTAATACGTCCTCTGCTTGGTAATCAAGAGGATATAGTCGGTGAATTTATTTTGATAATTCTCCCGGTCAGGTCGGTGAGACCCGTAAACCAACGATAGGTGTGGTCCTCCAGACATTCTGGGGGTTGTGAGAGAGCGATGTGACTGCCAAAACATAAAAGTATGGTGCTCTCTAAAAAGCGGTTACATTTATTGCTAAGTCTCTTCAATATTTATTGAAAAATATTGGAGAGCAAGAGGATTAATGACTTCATTGTCAGAAATCGAGCATTAGCTAACAACAACTTTCTCTACTGGTTTAAGATACATATTTGTATGACAAATGAAATGTCTATTTTGAATTTTCTGGCTATAGCTTATGTAGTCCTGTTTACAATGGATAACTTATGAATAACTCATAAACCATAAGAGATAGACAAAATCTTACTGTACAAGAAATGTTGTTGTTAGCTAATGCTGGATTTCTGACAATGAAGTCATTAATCCTCTTCCTCTCCAATATTTTTCCTGATGATATTGAAGAGAGCAATAGCAGTAATAGTAACCGCTTTTTAGAGAGCACCATATTTTTATGTTTTGGCGGTCACATCGCTCTCTGACAACTCCCAGAATGTCTGGAGGACCACACCTGTCGTTGGTTTATGGGTCTCACCGACTTGACCGAGAGAATTATCAAAATAAATTCACCGACCATATCCTCTGATTACCAATCAGAGGACGTATTACATGCCATGACAGGTCAGCATGTTAGGGGTTAAGATTTTATAGAGAAATTAGAGAAATGGAGAGGTTGGAAAAATAAAGACTCCCTAGCCCTCAGGAACCCTAATAGCATCAGGGTCGGAAGAGAACAAGAGATGACCAAGGTAAGGTCAGATAGAAAAGTTACAGTGAGAAGCAAAACACCAGTAAGTGGAAGTAATGTTCTGCTCAGCTTCGGTACCTAGTGGTTGCCATTCACATATCCCCCAGACGAAGACCCCTGAGTATACAGTCTCCCTAGCCCTCAGGAACCCTAATAGCATCGGGGTCGGAAGAGAACAAGAGATGACCAAGGTAAGGTCAGATAGAAAAGTTACAGTGAGGAGCAAAACACCAGTAAGTGGAAGTAACGTTCTGCTCAGCTTAGGTACTTTGTGGTCGCCATTCACATATCCCCTAGACGGAGACCTGAGTCTAAACTATAATTATAGATAATGCTTTCTGTGAGTAACCAGTAGTTAGATCTTGTTCATTTTATACACATATTACTCACACACTTTATCTTGAGCCCTGTGCTATAAATAAGACTGTATGTTATCAAAGTAACAACTGAGCTTCATTGTACATACTCTAGTGTTACATTTCACTGTATCATGTTGCCGTTTCTAGTGAGCTGAAGAATAGTATCCATTTATGTTCCTTTCCTCTCTATTTATTTTACGTTGCTTTTACTGTATGGTTATATTGCAAAGGATATGTTAGGAGATGCTTGGCAGACCAGTGGTCAAGGTCTCAACTTGCTTTATCACACATACAGGCAGCCGTACCTCTACCTCTATGATGGCAGATGGCATTAGTGTACAATCTAGTCTATCCCCTTTCATTATCTGTGGATAGATTGTGCAACATTCGCTTTTACCATCTATTTTTCACTTTTACTATTCTTTCAGACTTTAGGTGGAACTTTGGGTGTGGTATTAAATATACAATCCAAAGCCCACACACAGCTTGTCTGTTTAAAAATACCAGCAGTAAGTTGGTTGGCATAAATAAATAACAATCTAATCCAGTGTTTAACTCGACAACTGAGGGAAACCACTAGAAAACCCCTATCAGATTGGCAATATTACAGAATTTAAACCCAGGATCTCTGGATTGCAGGCCACAGATGTTATTGCCTGAGCCGTCCTGCTCTGTAATGAGGTAGCAAACTTTTAGCCGTTATTGCAAATTAATTGTTATTCTCTATTAATTCTGTCTAGCAGAAAAAAAAAAGGAGTACACTATATGCATAAAGTGCAATTAAATTAACTGCCATTAAAACAAACCTTCATTGTAATGGTTAATTTGTTAAATAATCAAGAAGCATAATTCCACAATAGCCTTTTACTTCAGCTGTTGGTTAACCTGGAAAAAGCAATGCTGGAAACTACAACTCACGGCATTCTATGATATAATTTAAAGTACAACTGTGTAAAAGACATGAAATACACTGTTGCTACCTTTGGGAACAATCCCATATCAGACCGCAAGAAAAAGTGTACGAGTAGTAAATAATCTATTCTGTTGGTGGTCGCTTTGCAGCCCACCATATTAGCTCAGCTGACGCTTACATTTCCATGTGTCAAAGTGAATGACAACTGATTACGTTTACATCTTTGTAAATAATTTTCATTGTGAATCAATTGCCCCTTACTCAGATGCTGATTAACAAACTGCCAGCTATATTAAATCACTTTGACATAATTAATACTTTTGGCCTTTGATATTTTAGTAGACTACAGAAAGCCTTGGATACCTGCTTGACTCACTGATAGCTTCAATGAAAATCAACTTTGTAATGCATAAATCACTATATTTTGAGCTTTTGAAGACATTTTTATATTATATAGTATTTATTAAATTTTCAATACTTTAAATTTTGTTTAACAAATTATATTTTATATAACAAATCTGATGTTACATTCATATGACTTCCTCTGCTCACTCTCGTACAAACTATTCTTACAAATACTTATTCTTCTATCTACTTCATGTTAATAAAGATAAACATTTGTACAAATTATTTTATTACATATTTCCTTATATGTACAAGGGAAGTAGAGCTAGTCTGATATTCAAAAGTGGGCCAACAGTATCAGGAGAACAAAACACTCATGAACCAGCCGCGCCATGCTCCGTCCGTCCACGTCACTAGTTGCTGTCTGCCGCCGTCACAGAAAAGTGCGGATGAAATCATACAACATTTTTAAAACTACTTTTATAGCCTTTACTTACTAACTTTATGAGAGGGGATGAAGTATTGGCAATTTCCTGGCAGATATCCCGTTCTAATTCTTCCAGGGTGTGTGCGTTTGTCTTATGCTCTATGTTACCACAGAGATAGAAATCGCATACTGAAGCTCTGAGAAACCTTTCTCCGCTAATGGCACACCATACACCAATTCTTTTATCATGAAGGGTTAACTTCATAAGTGATATTAGGTTGTGGGTTATAGGGCCAATTTTTTTTTCGATTCAACAGTTGATGGTCATACATACAGTTTTGCGCCCCCCCCCCCTTTTTTTTAGAGAATTAACAGAAATGTAGATCTCGCTAAAACACACAATTTATGTCCAAATAAATTTTTTTGTAGAGTGAACCATTTCGAAGATATTCCTTGTTATTTGTGTCAGTTTCAGAAAACTTAAAACTTTCATGAAATGGAACATTGTTGTTCGTTCTTTTATATGCTAAACGTGCAAGGAGAACGAGTTCTCAAAGCCTTAACAGATTTGAGTATCGCTCAAAGCCTACTGTATTCTAATATTCCCCTTACACCTACAAGGAAATAAGCAATAAGATAGTAATTATTATTTTATTTATGTCAACAAACTTACTGTTGGTGTTTTTAAACACACAAGCCATGTGTGGGCAAAGTTTGAGAGGTAGAACTGGAACTTAAAAATTCAATGCCACAACTGGGATTTGAACCACAGACCTTCCGCTTACCGGGTGGCTGCTCTAACCACTGAGCTATTGTGACAAACTGCCAGAACAGCATTAAGTTCTCAAACCAGTTCATATTTCTCCTGGTAAACCACTAAGGCAGTCTCACATCAGAGACAAATTACCCCAATGGTGACTTACTATTGTAAGTACTTTATATCCCAGGATTAAATAACCTTCAGATGGTAATTATTATTTATTTATGTCAACAAACTTACTGTTGGTGTTTTTAAACACATAAGCCGTGTGTGGGCAAAGTTTGAGAGGTAGAACTGGAACATAAAAATTCAATGCCACAACTGGAATTTGAACCACAGACCTTCCGCTTACCGGGCAGCTGCTCTAACCACTGAGCTATTGTGACAAACTGCCAGAACAGCATTAAATTCTCAAACCAGTTCGTATTTCTCCTTGTTCGAGAATTTAATGCCGTTCTGGCAGTTTGTCACAATAGCTCAGTGGTTAGAGCAGCCGCCCGGTAAGCGGAAGGTCTGTGGTTCAAATCCCAGTTGTGGCATTGAATTTTTAAGTTCCAGTTCTACCTCTCAAGCTATAAGATAATTTGTACAAATGTTTATCTCAATTAACACAAAGAAGATATTCCTAAGAGTTTGTAAGAATGGTTAATACAAGAGTAGAGAAAGTCATGTGCGTGTAAGACCTCAAATTTTTATAAAAAGGTCTGTGTGTCCATCCGTCTGTCTGTCAACAGCACAAGTTGTTTAAAAACCAAATTTGGTATTTAAGTTTAATATCTTTCAAGGATGTGAAACAAAGATTTTGAACAAAATTTCTCCATCCTAAACTACCCTGTAGATAGAAAATTTTGATTTTCTCAAAAATGGCACAACATTGATTAAAATGCCATGTTTTTTATGGCAAATGAAATGTACATTTTGAATTTTCTGGCTATAGCCCATGTGTTTACTCTCAATGACTTTTGTTTAACTGGCAAACCATAAGGGATAGATCAAATCTTACTCCACAAAAAATGTAATCTCATTAAGACACACAAATTAGTTCAAGTGCACTTTCTTGTGGAGTGAACCATTTCTTGTTTTTTGGTGAGTTTTGCAACACTTGTACTTTTCTCGAATGGAATGTCGTTATTCACCCCTTTATCTCTTGGCTGTGCAAAGATAATTTCAAAGTCTTCATATAGTGACCAGCTTTAAAACATTTGAGTATCACTTAAAGCCTACTATATCCCCATATTCTCCTTGTACCTAAAAAAGAATTAGCAAAAAGATAATTTCTGCCAATGTTTATCTGGACTAACATGAAGATAAAGGAATAAGAGTATGTAAGAATAGTACAAGAGTAGTGAAAGTCATGCAAGTGGAACACAGACTTTCTTCCATACAGTCAGAGCAGTAAAGTTGAGTGACTCCACATCAAAGTACCCCAAACCCTGACAAATTACTATTACTCTTTGCAATCCTCACCCTGAATGAACACATCACTTTTCCCAGATGGACTTAATATGGTCCAAAACACTCTTTGTAATGAAAACATTCCATGTGTATAAGTGCTGAAAAACACTAACAGAACAAAATGTGTGAAGTTATTTGGGGATGGAGAAACACACAGTGCCAAGGCATTTAACCTTCCATTAGGCATGCGGTTTGGAAGAACACAGTTGTATAGGGTCCAGTGCGTGCTCGCTACATTTTTGTGCTTATATGCCTGAATTTGTTTTTCTTTTCTTTTTTCATTTTTATCCTATGCTTAACTTTATTTAGGTTAAATATACATAAAATACAAAATGCTTATTGGCCAGTGTCATAAAATACAAAATGGTTATCCAGGACTATGGGCCATGATCTAGTAGAAAATCTTCTAGACATTTCATTCAGTCGCAAAGAATAGCAGAGTTTTAAGGTCACACCACTGAGGTTGTTTGGCACAGGTTCGAATGAAAATAAGTGTAAGTGAAACTGTGTGTATAGGTTGACTCATTTACTTCTAAAACATAGATGGAATTTTGTAGATCATACCTTTTACTTGTGTCCAACAAGAAGCACTACCAGTTTTTACTTTCTCTACTGGTAAGTAGGGGAAGTATTGCATTCCACCCAAAAATTTGATGTTGAGATTTCACCGGAAATATGTTTTGAGGACCCCCAAATCCAAAAAAAGCATTTTTAGAAAAAGGTCTCTGTGCATAACTCAAAAACGAAAAGTTGGTTAAAAACCAAAGTTGGTATTTAAGTTTAATGTCATTCAAGGATGTGACACAAAGATTTTGAACAAAATAGCCCCACCCTAAACTACCCTTTACATGGAACATTTTTCAAGAATTTTGATTTTCTTGAAAATGGCTTCAACGATTTTGATTAAAATGCCATATGTTTGAGATATTTACATCTTGAATTTTCTGGCTATAGCCCCTGTAGTCGTATTTACTCTGGACAACTTTTGCATAACTGGTAAACCGTTAGAAATACACCAAATCATACTCTACCAAATATGTTGTTAGCTAATGCTGGATTTCTGACAATGAAGTCATTAATCCTCTTGCTCTACAACATTTTTCACTCATAGAGCAATAGCAGTATAGTAACCGCTTTTAAGAGAGCACCATATTTTTATGTTTTGGCGGTCACATCGCTCTCTCACAACCCCCAGAATGTCTGGAGGACCACACCTGTTTACGGGTCTCACCGACCTGACCGGGAGAATTATCAAAATAAATTCACCGACCATATCCTCTGATTACCAATCAAAGGACATATTACATGCCATGACAGATCAGCATATTAGGGGTTAAGATTTTATAGAGAAATGGAGAGGTTGAAAAAATAAAGACTCCCTAGCCTTCAGGAACCCTAATAGCATCGGGGTCGGAAGAGAACAAGAGATGACCAAGATAAGGTCAGATAGAAAAGTTACAGTGAGGAGCAAATCACCAGTAAGTGGAAGTAATGTTCTGCTCAGCTTGGGTACCTTGTGGTCGCCATTCACATATCCCCTAGACGGAGACCCCTGAGTAATCTACCAAATATGTAGATTTTGCTAAAATACACAACTTATGTCTCAATAAATTTTCTTGTAGGGTGAACTATTTGGGAGATATTCCTTATTATGTGTGTGAGTTTCTGAAAACTTAAAACTTCTGTGAAATGGAACATTGTTCATTTTCTTATATGTTAAGTGTGCAAAGAGAACAGAATAAGATAATAAAGTAAGAACAAATTAGAAACTAAAAACTTCACTTATCTTAGTAATGTTGCACGTTCTTTTTGCACAAACTGACCCAAGGTTTCAAGTTGTCCCCAACTCATTCTCAAAGCTTTGTGAAGTTTTTAGTTTCTAATTTGTTCTTACTTTAGAATCTTGTTGCTTCACTGTTAATAGCTTCAATTTTTCTTATTTGGAATAAGATAATTTTATCTTATTAACATGAAGTTAGAGGAAGAAGGGTTTATAAGAATAGTTAATACAAGAGTAGAGAAAGTCATGTGAATGCAATACATCAGATTTTTTATTTGAGAGCAGTAGCACACGGGTTTATCAACACATGTCAGTCAACCATCATAGATAGGAGTCAGTAATGACTAGGGCTAGGAAGTTCATGCATTTGCATGTTTTTTCATAGGGGTTAAAAATGTATGCTTTTACATTATGTGTACGAATTATGGAATTTTAAATTATTTGGACGTGATTTTATGGTGCATATAACTGCATATTTTCTTGATTTTGATAAATGCATATTATTTCAATACTATAGCCTCTATATACCATATTTTTTTGATTTTTATGGTTTTTTTTTCCACCTGGATAATATTTTTCATATTGGTAGTGTTGCATATGATGATGTAACTCGCGAGGTGACGAGAAGCAATGCTGAGTCATGTTGTTATGCAGTGAATCCCCTGTTTCCATTCTATCTATGTGTGTAGAGAATAATCAGTGTGTTATCTGAGAGGTTTATATTAACAAAGATAAAGTGCAGGTCAACGCTTTGAGCAGCACGATTATAGCAGTGCTTGCCTCTGTGTGGTCTTCAAACATAATAGTGTTGTGAACTGGTTCCCTCCAAATTAAATTAGCAGTATAAAATGTTAAAAAGCTCTTCAAATGCCAAAAATAAAACCAATTTAGAGTGCTAGATTAATTAATTTACAGAAAGTTTTCGGGTGATTTAATATCTACAGATAATAGGACAATGTTTTGTGGAGCGTGTGACAAAGATATAGGGAGTGAGAAAATATTTCAAATAGTTCAGCACATAAACACAGCAAAACATAGGGAGAATTTAATCAGAAAACTCGCAAACAAATAACCTGTTCTAAAACAATTAGTAGAGTGTTTAGGAAGTAGGGTTACTGAATTTTCCTATGACTTGTGCCAAGTATTTTTAGCTGCTGATATTCCCTTGTTCAAAATTAATAATCCAATATTTAAAAACTTTCTTGCCAAGTGTACTCAAGAACATGTGCCTGAAGAAAGTACACTGTGTAAGACTTATGTAGGGCATTGTTACAATAACGTATTGTCAAATATACAAAATTTAGCGGATCAGTTTGTGTGTTTGTCTGTTGATGAAACCTCTGATTTTGAATGTCGTTCTATTGCTAATATAATCGTGGGTGCCTTAAATATTGGACAAAAGACTACAGCTTATCTCCTTAATATGTGCAAATTGTCAGCCACTGACAATGTAACTGTGACACAGTTTGTGATGGACTCTTTGAAATTACAATGCCCATGTGGAATCGAATACAACTGGTTGCTTTTATTTGGTACCTTATATGGTAAAAACACTCTGAAAGGTATTTTTCCTAACTTAATTCATATAACTTGTTAGGCACATGCTCTTCATCGAATTTCTGAGACAATACGCGATTCTTTCCCACTGGTAGATAGATTTGTGTCCAGTACAAAGAGAATTTTTGTTAAATCTCCTAAAATAGTTAAGTTGTTTAGATCAACAACACCTCATATCCGACTTCCTCCTGCACCAGTGTTAACTCGATGGGGAACATGGGTCGATGCACTTTTATATTATGCTGAGCACATAGAAATAATCGAAGAGGCTGTTAATTCATTGGACTCGAACGATGCTTCATCCATAGAAACTGTTCAAAATATTCTGTCAGGCACTGGGTTAGAGAAGGATCTTAGTTTCATATCTACCCATTTTTCTTTCTTACCAATAGCCATAACTGCATTGGAAGCTGTAGGATTTCCTTTGCATGAATCACTTGCTAGGCTTGAAAAAACAATATGTGATATGTGATCTAAGTTCGGTTCCTGGTAGCATAGGACAAAAAGTGAAAGAGAAAGTGAATTATGTAATTTCAAAAAATTCTGGTTATAAACAGATGTGTGATATTCAAGATGTCCTCAAAAGAAAACCATTTGTCACACCAAGAGAGTTGACTCTCTCTGTGAAGCAGTTAACATCATTTAAATATGCCCAGATAACATCTTGTGACATAGAGAGAAGTTTTTCACGTTACAAAAGTGCTTTGCCAGACAATAGACAACGTTTTACTGTTGAAAATTTGTGAGTGTTGGTTGTGAACTGCAATTTAGCAGTTAATAGTAGCAGAGGGACCACTTCTGCTTCAACCTCTAAGGAATAAGATAACTTTTATTACTTACACTAACTCGTCTACTGCAAAGGGACATGAACTGTTCTAATGAAAAAGTTCATATTTCTTGGCATATTTTGAAGTTTTTAAGAGCATATTTGCATGCATATTTCAGTGTTTTTAGGGCTTGAACTTCTGAGCCCTAGTAACGACTAAGACTAGGAAGTTCATGTATTTGCATGTTTTTTCATAGGAGTTAAACCAGAAATATCATAATTGGTCACCTAGAAATCTTATTAACAGCTTTTTGAATGATCAGCTGTATCAAATCCATGAAATTCAAGTTTTCAGCCATTTTACACTCCATGACCGTCATCAGGAACTAATGCCAGGGTAACAAACATGCTAATATATAGCAAAAGAAGATGGGCATAACTAGGGAGGTCATGGCCAATGAGCGTGGAGAGCCCAGTGATTTGGCTGCTTGCTTAGTTCAGCTTCTTCCACACTGTCCATCAGCTGTCCTGATCTGCTTAGTTGTCTATGATCGTACGTTTGATGGCTGGTGCCCGAGCCATGCATGTTTGCATCCAGAGTCTGTTAAAACTTGATCGATATAACTTAATTTCTATGGATTCTTTAATAAGTCATACAAAGTATTTGTGACAGCAGTCAACAACTTTGGTGTAATCAAACTTTATTCAGTATACATTCTCAATACTGTGCTAATGCTGATTTTTCAGGTTGCGGGAGTCTGATGTTCTGTATGTGCTCCTCATGTCTCTTCTCAAAGGTCCATCCAGTTTGGCTGACGTATACCTTTCCAAACTCACAAGGTATACAGCACACTCCCAGATTGGTCTTAAATATTATTGAATTTTCTTGGGGGCTGTAAAAGGTTTGGATATTGTGCCTGGAATGTATGCATGAAATCTTGTTAGTGTGGCACTATAGAAAAGTATAAAGGCATTTGTACTGTCATTCTTTGTGTTGCTAGGAGGCCTAGATCTTTTGTACATAACTCTTCTGTGGGCTTCCCTGATATGATCTATGTAGCCCTTCTGTTTCAGAATTTTTTTGCAGAAACTGTATGTCCTGATTTAAATGTTCCTCATCTGTTATTTGCAAAGCCTGATGAAATAAGGTGGAGATGACCTTTTTCTTTTCACGGATAGTGCAGAAAAATCCAACCAAGGAGACTCACCCCACCTTAAGCAAACAACCGAATCGCTGGGCTCTCCACGCTCATTGGCCAACACCTAACAAGTTCTGCAGATCTTCGTTTGCTAAACATTGTAACACTATTACCTTTTCAATTATTTATTTCTCCTTCTTTTACAATCAGGTATGGCCTCACACTCACCATTTTATGTCAATACATATACACTTAAGAAACTCTTGCAGTTACATAATGTCAAACTCTTAACCTTTTTCAATGCTAATGCTGCTACCCTGACAATGTGATGTCATGCCAAAGAGTTTCTAGTCCAAGGGGAGCTTTCCAATGTTACACTGCCCCCTCTTTAGTGCTGCGTGCTCTGAGCAGTGCCATCATACTGGGCCAAACGATCTGAATGCACCACCTGCATCTTTCCACAAGGCAGCCTCCGGATTGTTTATCCCTTTGACCACGTGTTATGGTCCTTGCCATGGTTGAAATTGTTCTCTTCTTCACTGCTTTCTCTCTTATTTGGCACATCTCGATCATACACACGTGCAGGCCATGGAAACTGGATCCCCTTCAATAACCGAATACTCTACGGAGGAAGAACTGCCCTGTTTAACATTTACTTTGAATTTTTTGTGCTTCCAAAGCCAGGCTTCTGCAAGCCTGATATAATGAGCATTCTGTACAGCTATTATAGGAAAACTAAAGCTCAAAACAGTTCTTGCACATTTTACCAAACCTAACATTACTTCCATGTAAATCAGATGTTATTTTCAAAATACCAGCTTGCAAACATGTTGCACTGGTTTATTTTATCAGCTTATCATCTTCATTGTTTAAAGCTTATTATAATGATCTTTTGATCCCACAGGAACAACAGGGTTTGTAACTTTTTTTGCTATTTCCACTTGATATGCACAATATACAATCAACTAATTCCTGCTAGGTTTCTTGTTCTTTACATGTCCACTGCACATTTTCGGTTTCTTATTCTTTACACATCCACTGTACATCTTTGGTTTCTTGTTCTTGACATGTCAATGGTACATCTTTGTTATCTAGTTTATTGCATGTCCACTGCATATCTTTGGTTTCTTATTTTTTACTTATCCACTGTACATCTTTGGTTTCTTGTTCAGGACACATTTATGGTACACCTTTGGTTTCTTGTTTACATGTCAACAGTACATCTTTGGTTTCTTGGTACTGCCATTGACTTCACCTTCCAGGGCATTGAGTCGTTTGCTGACATCTTCCAGGGTGTTAACATGTGGGCAGACGTCTTTCATGGCTTCCTTCTTGCCTGCCAATTGCCCATCTATCTTTGTCAATAAGTCTACCCTCAATTCGGCTAACCTGTTTTTCATTTCGTACATCTTGGCTAACATTTGCTTCATCAGTTCTTCCATCATGGCTTTTGTTCCACTTCTGATATCAGTGTAATACTATTACCTTTGCAATTATTTATTTGTCCTACTTTTAGAATCAGGCATGGGCGTCGCGAAGGGGGGGCAAGGGAGGGTCGCGGCCCCCCCTTGGAAATTAATGAACTTAATGTGCTGACTATTAAACTATTATTTTAATTTTTATGTAAAAAACAATTTCTGTTTAGCGCAAATTTATACGGTTATCCGCAACAAATACTATAACTTTTGACAACAAAATAATGAATTAATATTATCTGATTGCAAAATTCTAACATTTGGCCCCCCCCTGGAAAAAAGTCTGCCGACGTTCATGGAATCAGGTATGGCCTCACATTCACCAATTTATGCCAATATATATATATATATTTAAGAAACTCTTGCAGTCACACACTCTCAAACTCTAACCTTTTTCAAGGTTTCTCTGTTACCTTGACGACATGACGTCACACCACAGAATTTCTAGTCCATGGGAAGCTTTCCAATGTTACACTATATCAGCATGTTTTCTACCCTGGCATTCCTTCCTGATGAAGGCCATGGAATGTAAAACGGATGACTCACATTTTATAGATTTGACATGGCTGATCACCCAAGAAGCTGTTATTAATAATGTTTGCTGTGAAAGTTTTAACTCTTATATAGAAATCTTGTGTTTGGGAACATAGTTGCCCAAATAATGATAGTCATATTTGTTTTAAAAGCTTCGTAATACTCCATTCAAAGTAGCCCAAAAGACTACAAATTGCCCAACTAGGCCACTGCCAATGACGGAGTAGCTTCCATCTGGCAGTGCAAGCAATTGAACATTTAAGTCATCATACTTTATTAATAATAGTAATTATCTTTTATACAATATTAGTACTTTCTATAAGTTACCAACTGAGTAACTCTTTGGATGTAACACACAGTGCAGTCCAACAGTGCAAACATACCAAGAACATACCTGCTGAACAATGGGTGTGGATCTGGTGCTTCACCAGGTGAGGACAGGCCAGTCCATGCAGACAGCAGGTAGCGAGCAGACAGAAATGACTGGAACTTCAAAGAAGTTATTTTATAATATTTTTACTGGCAACTTTGCTTGTAACAGGAGAACTTAAGTAAATTCAGGGTATGTGAGAAACTTGGCAGCTGCTGAAAGATGTGGTAGCTGAAAATTGAGGTAAATTGCTATCCTGGCATAAGGGCAAATGGTCTACTGAGGGAAATCGAGAAGTAAAAGAAGACAGAAAGTGAGTATCGCACAACTGTGCTACCCATTTGGAGTAATGGCTTGAGGAGTGTTAACTATGCAATGGGAGACATGTACAACCTTGTTACCAGGATGAAACAGCTGTTTCTCTCAATAAAAATTGTTGTTAGTGAAGTTTTGAGGCAATGTGATCTCACTAGAGGAAAGTGATGCAAGTAAATGAAGCATTTCGTGGTTAGCGGAACAACTGTACGTGCAATTCAGAGATTGATGACTGCGACTTTGGACATGATGGTGCTCACCTTAATCAAAGAGGATCTTGAAATCAGAAGCATTGTTAGAGAGAGCAACGAAGGTGAGCAATGGCATTGAGCTGCAGGGGCAGCAGTGACACCGGCTTCTGGGAAACAATGATTTACAGGTGGGGAGTTATTCCTTAAGAATGTTACAGGTAAATTACCATAGTATTGTTAACAAGATTGTAGAATTTAAATTAATAAACATATGTAATCCAAGTGTAATTATCGATACAGAATCATTGCTGAACGTTGGTAATAAAGACACAGAAGTATTTAGATCATATTACACAGTATAAACAAGGGACAGGGACAGAAGGGGAGAGGGAATTTTTATTTGTACCAAATCAGAGTTAAGCAGTAAAGTATTGTGAGTGAAGATGATGTAGAAATGATGGCAATTGAAATTACTGTTCACGGGAACAAAGGGAATAATACAACAATAATAGCCTGCAACAGACCACCCAGTGAAACTGATTATACAACTCTTCATAAATAGTTGGGGAAAATTGCAACAGAAACATGAAATAATATTAGTTTAGCAGGGTAATTAAATCTGCCAAATGTAAACTGGAATGGTCAGTTAATAGGAGGCGAAGCTGCGTGTGTACTTACAAATCAGACTGGTGGTGCGTTTTCATAAAAGAATTTATGTACTTTAGAGCGAATTGGACACTTCACAAGTTTATCTACTTTTTCTAACACTGTTTCAGGCTTCTTTCTCTCCTTGCGAACAAATCTGGTAAACCTTCTGGTTTGGGATCAGGGGCTATTGCAAGTCATTAAAACAGATACTTGGCAATCAGCTACACTGTATGTATTTTTATGTAGGCTTAAGTCATTGTTTTCCTCATACGCAGTGTTACCGGGTATAACTGACCATAACTGTCTGCAATCAGAGGTGAAGAGGAAGGGGTGGAAAAACCGATCTGAAAGGGAAGAAGTAATTATTTAGAACTCTCATGGTGCTGACGTGACCACTATTCAAACTTTTCTCCAAGAACAATATAATCTGTTTGTCCAATCTGCTACTTGGTTAGTTTCAAAACACTAATTTCTGAAACAATTAAAATACATGTTCCGTACAAACTTATTGAAAATAACACTGATCCAGAAATATGTACAAAGGTTAAGTTTGACATTTTATAAACTAATTGTGAATACTCAGGTAAATATATTGGTTATATTGACAAGGTAGTTAATTAAATTAATAATTAATGATTTAAAAGTTTAGCTGTTCTATTACAAAACCATAAGCATGACAGCTGTAATAATTTGATAGAACCATTTATTAGTGTTCACTGCATTACTACTTTTAATGAAGTTATTTTTTATCATCTTAATTGTACATTTAATTCTCCCACGGGTAATACCCATTTGCAGTGAATAAATACATACATACAAATGCTGAAAATCAATATACCAAGGAGCAGTGGTGAATTTGAGAACTTCTATCAACACCATTGCAACATACACCCATATTGTGAAATGGCCCTCTTTAAATTATCACAAAACACTAATCTGCAATTATCTTGCAAATATGTATAGAGCAATTCCGCGAATATGTCATACCAAGTGTTAAAATTTGAAATCAATGTTTCACATTTTTTTTACTGAGGAAAGATGATGCTAGATACTCCAAAGTATCTTATGAAGTGAAAAATAAATGTTTTTGACGTGAATATGGGTTCAAATTTCACTTCTTACCCACATATTTCCAAAACACTAAAAATAAGCATGAATAACGGTGATTTTCATATCAATATTTCAGGAGATATGTACAACTTTTTTAATTTTTTTTCGATGTACATCACACAATGACCCTTCACCTTCAAAACGTGTATATGGCTAATAATTTTCGTCATTTATAAATAATCCTTAGAGCCTGTTTAATTATTACTGTGTGTCAATGTCAGATAGTCACGGTAAATAAGGATAAAGTCCTCTGCAGGGAAAAGTAATTGACTGAAAAAAATATCCTTTTTGATTCTACGTCATTACAATATAACGAATGAAAAAGTATCAGAAAATTTTCCTCTAAAGTCATTCATTTTCCCACAAAACACGTGACTATCGGACAATTGGTGCTGGCACCCTGTGGTCGTCATATGCGTACAGTGCTTGTGAAACTTCAGTCAGGATAGACGTATCAGTCCATTTCTGACTCCATGGCTAAAACACCAGCCCAAAGACAACGTGAATACAAACATCTGAAGGAGCAAGACAGTTATCCACAATGGAAGGAAAAAATAAAAATGACTATGAGGAAAGGAAGAGCAATACTGAAATAAGCAAAACAAGGAAGAGAACACCTCAAGTCTGAATTAGGAGACATAAGCAAGCACAGCGGGCAAGACAGAAGATAAGAGACCAAGAAGGGATTGATAAGGATACCCCATCAACATCAGCGGGTTTCAAAAGCAGACAGCATTTTGGAAAGTGCAGAAAATGTGTTGAGGAAGCATTGCCGCAATCTCCACGCAAAAGAAAAGAAATGATTCATAAGTTAGCAGTTGAAGAGTGTTTACATGTTGTAAAACCAAAGCATTCAGTCCCGGTATCAGGAAAACAACTATTAGAGGAACTTAAACGTGCAATCATCAAGTTCTATCAGGTTGATTCAATATCTTACCAAGCTCCTGGAAGAGATGATTTTATTGAAATCCATGTTCAGGTAGAAACGAAAGAAGTTCACATTAGGTATCTAGTGGTAACATTAAAAGAAGTACATCACTCTTTCTAGAAGATCGAGAAGAAATGTCCGTGGGGTTGACAAAATTTGCTGAATTACACCCTGCTCACGTCCGTCTTCAAAGTCAGGTCCCACATAATGTGTGCACATGCATTATACATGAGAATACGAAGTTTCTTCTTGAAGCATTGTGTAAAAATCACGTACTCATTGAGACTGAATTTCGTAAGTTCATAGCACAAGTGGTTTGTGATCAGAAATCGAGTAAGTGTATGCAGGGAGGATGCTCCAACTGCCCGGGATTGAGTGGAGCAGACATTTCGGATGAACTCGCTAATTCTCCATGCGAATGGAAACTGTGGAGTTCACGTAATGGAAGAATGGAAATAAAAGTTCAAAATGGGTCTGTAAAAGACTGTATTGAAGAACTGAGCAATTGCCTGCCACGTTTCCTGAATCACATTTATGTAAAAAGACAGCAATCCGAGGCCTTCAAGAAGGCTTGGGAAAATGTTGCAATTAGTGAAGCTGTGACACAGATCGACTTCTCTGAGAACTACACATGCAAGGAGCAAAATAAAATTCAAGCTGCCCACTGGAACAATACACAGATCTCAATATTTACTGCTGTTGGCTGATATAGGAAGGAAGATATTGGTGAAATTCAGAAACAATCTTTTGCTTTGGTGTCTGATTATGTATCACATGACAAATATGCAGTTGATATTTGCTTAAGGAATATATTTTCGGAAATATTGGATATTGTTCCGAATCTTGAACTTGTGAAAGTGTTTTCTGATGGAGCTGCTTGTCATTTTAAGCAGAAATACACATTGAGTCATGAGACACATCTTTCCGAAGTATTTGGAATCCAAATTGAATGGCACTTCTTCCAATCCTATCACGGAAAGGGGGCAGTAGATGCGATTGGAGGACAAGTGAAGAGGATGGCATGGACAGCTGCGAAAGCAGGAAGCAGGATTCAGAGTGCTGAAGAATTTGTTAATACTGTTAGAAAGAAAACCAAAATATGTATTCTTGAAGTTTCTCTGCCTGAAATTGAAGAAGCAAAAGAATTTCTTGACAAAAGATTTGAACGTATTTCACCTATGCCGTCCACTCAGCGGGTTCATTATGTGAAAGTATTAGGTTTAAATGTTGTGGAGTATGCTTTTCTTTCATGTGTGGAAAGTGTCAGAATGATGCACAAATTTCGGAAATAAAAACAGTGTAGTCATATGCGCGTGTACTACGAGGCTACTGCATTTAGCATTCCTGCACTATAAGGAGTCCAATCCAGAGTGTGTTACAGGTATGTGCTGTGTGCTGTGTGCTCTCATGTGTCGTCTTTGTTATGGCTTTGAGTCAGCTTTTTATACTTGCAATGACGTAACTGTGCTAAGAAATGAGAGCTGTGAACTTCTGTTTATTCTGAGAGGTAGAACTGGAACTTAAAAATTCTGTTTATTCTGTTTATGTTGCATGACTTTAATGCTTCTCCAAAGCATATGATTCTTATCAAAATGATAAATACAATTCACACCTGTGTGTATTACATGTATGTAACGTATAATACGTATCACTATGATTTACCATATGTTATACCATGTAAAACAAAGACAAGGTATTACAATTTTCACAAGTGTCACTTAGTCACAAACTCATGTCAGATAGTCACTCTACCCTTTTGAATAAATATCTCCAGATGAGAATAACATGCCAAACCTTTTTTCAGGTCATTTGAAAGCTTAGAAGTTCCTCTCTCAAGTGATTTTTCAGAACAAATCAAATTAGAAAACTTTCAGAGAAAACGGAGGACAAACGTTTGAAGTTGGACCTGCAGTTGAGAAAAATGTCAGTAAGTCACGAAAAGTTTAGCGCTCATTATTAAATAATTGTTTTAATTTTTTAAGGTTTTTATATTTCCTATCACAACCGCCAATGTATTCTCTGTCATGGTATGTCGTTAAAATAACATTTTTACAGCTATATTGACCATTAGACAGACATTTTAGGAAGAAAATGTGTAAATGTCAGTTAGTCACACGCGGAATTGCTCTATAACATCCAGCCAACATGTCTGTCATACTCGATGCTTCATGGGAGTCTTCACAGCTGCCAACATTGGCATTCCATATATCGCAGAACTACCACAAGGCACACATTTATGGATGCTTTTAAACGCCTGTGGTTCTGAGTGAACCACCCAATATCAGGTATGGAAGTCAGCTTAACCCATTAATGCCGTGATTTAAATAAACCACTATAGATATTTTACTTAGTTTACATAAACTCTGAGTCATTTTCACCATGTATATCATCATTAATATTAACTGATTATGTGAACATATTATCTTTTAAAAATCACAATATTGTGTAATTTATTAATTTATAATTTAAGGCACAAATGACTGTAGTGCCTATACAAGCACATAGTTTTTTTTTTTTTTTGTTACATTTCCCTCCCAACTTTCTGTAATGCAATAAACTGTCGATAAAGATCTGTATTATTGCATCACACAAAGAATGTGCAGCTATAAGCAATTTTAATGCTGAAAATATGGGCTTAAAACAAGCGATCTATTATGTATTATGTATTATCTCATGTTAGCACAAAGAACCCTCTGCGTAATGCAACAGCTAGTAACATAGTAACATTGTTACTTCTACAGAGAGATCCAAATACATGTGAACCGCTACGCAGTGTTTTTCCACTGCACACACAGAAACACGTCACCAGCAGCTGATATACACAAGTCTCCAAAATAACTTGTTTTTCTCTGCTCTGCTCACAATCAGTATTGAGTTGACGCGGTATCGTGCGACTGCATTATTACCAGTGTGCTTTATTATTTGGTCCTGTACTTAGTCACAAAGTGCATTATGGCTAAGCATTTGTTTTCTACTGCACAGCACGTATTTATTTATGATTTGTATGTGTTAACTCAGCTCCCCAGGTGTATGGTGCACCATTAGTGGAGAAAGAGTTATAGGCCCAATTTTTTTTCCAGTCAACAGTTGACACCCGTACATACGTGAATAAAATTTTGTGACCTTGTTTTTTTTTTTTTTTTTAGAGAATTAACCGACAGGGAGCGTGATTTTGCCTTTATTCAACAAGACTCTGCAACAGCTCATACAGCCAATCTTTCGATGAGAACAACTGAAAGTGTGTTTCAGGACAGAATTATTAGTAGAAATTTGTGGCCCCCTTGGTCCTTCGACCTAACCCCCTGCGATTTCTATCTCTGGGGTAACTCGAAGCATGAAGTGCACAGGACAAACCCACACATCCTGGAAGAATTAAAACAAAATATCTGCCAGGAAATTGCCAGCATTTCTCAACTGAGGTGCCAAAAATGTATGGACAACCACAGTGGCCAGTTTCTGCATCTGCTATAATTATATTGGTAAGTAAAGCCTTTAAAAGTACATTTTAAAATGTTGTATGGTTTTATCTGCACTGTTCAATGACAACAGCAGTCGGCGACAAGTGCAGAGAATATGTACAGACAAAAAACAGCGTAGCCAGTTCACCCGTTATAATAGAATACAAGCATCTGCCATGTATGTTATTTGCCTTCTACAATTATTGTCTGACACAAAGTGAACTGCTGCTCAACAGGATTGTATACTGTGTTCTTTGATGCAAGGATAACATGTAAGTACACTGATTCCTGAAGTACATATGTCTTATAGTTATTATTTTTGGGGATAGTTTGCAATTCTGCACTAACAAATAATGTGAATAATACATCAGTCTCTTAGTTATTTAGATTACATTCAGAGATATTGCGGTTAACATTTATGACATCATATTCAAAGGAATTATGCTAGAAGAAGCAATGGATATTACGAGTAGTGTTAACTTTGCCAATTAAATTCACAATGTTTGTGATGGAGTTGTGTGATTCTGCCTCCTGATCCAGACACTCTAGATCAGGGGTCTCCAAACTTTCCAGCCTTAGGGCCGTATTGATTACTCCAGAAAGTTCCGAGGGCCAGAACTGTTTTAATTTTTCCTGTCATTATCTGTAATTTCTAGACTAGTCAAAATGTTTATTATTGTTCCAACCGTGACACTTGACGACATCTAGTTGTCAAAAGTGGAAATAAGTAGTGGTAGAACCCTCTATCGCTAACAGATGGTGCTAGTAGTACTTTCAAGAACGTTCTGGTGCATTCCACTCACTTTGAGATGGCTAGCAGCCGGCAGCGAGATCCCCGTTTGAAAGACATCTTCGAACCGACCAACGCCCATACTTAACAGTATTTTGATTTGACTTGTTTTAGTGTGTGATTTACTAGAATGGAAAAGAAGAGAAAAGTACATAGTGAATGCAGAACATTCACAGATCAATGGAACTATCAGTATTACGTGATTGAGTCCTGTAATAAGGCGCTATGTTTGATCTGCAATGAAACGTTTTCAAAGAGTATAACATCAAACGTCATTATGAAATGAAACATTTGCAAAATTACTCAAAATATACAGGAAGTTTGTGGACAGAAAAATTTGAAACTTTGAAGCGTGGATTGAAATCGCAGCAATCCTTCTTCTTAACGAAAGTCAAACCTGAACAGGAGGCTGCAACTCATGCTAGCTTTCCTGTGGCTCTTGAAATTGCAAGATATAGAAAACCATTCACCGATGGAGAAATGATCAAAGAATGTGTAATTGCAGTAGCCGAAGAAATCTGCCCCGAACAGGTAAATTTATTTAAAACTGCCAGTTTGTCAGCAAACGCCGTGGCTCGGAGGATACAAGACATCGCAGAAAATATATCATCTCAAATATGTGACAAAAATGGACATCTTGAGTGGTTTTCTCTGGCCTTGGATGAGTCAACGGATACTGACATTGAAACCCTAGACCCGGAACTTCAAATGGAAATTATTGAATTACAGTGCAGTGATATAATTAAGAACAAATACCAAAGCTCATCTTTGTTGGAATTTTATAAAAGTCTTCCACTGGTACAATTTGCTAATTGGCATAAATTTGCTTGTGGGCAGTTTTCTGATTTTGGTACGACTTGCTTGTGTGAGAAAACATTCTCCAAAATGAAGTACACAAAGAATGAGAGGTAGAACTGGAACTTAAAAATTCAGTGCCACAACTGGGATTTGAACCACAGACCTTCAGCTTACCGGGCGGCTGCTCTACCATTGAACTATTGTGACAAACTGCCAGAATGGCATTCAATTCTCAAACCAGTTCGTATTTCTCCTGGTAAACCACAAAGGCAGTCTCACATCAGAGACAAATTACCCCAATGGTGACTTACTATTGTAAGTACTTTATATACCAGCATTAAATAACCTTCAGATGGTAATTATTATTTATTTATGCCAATAAACTTACTGTTGGTGTTTTTAAACACACAAGCCGTGTGTGGGCATAAATAAATAATAATTACACAAAGAATGTTTACAGATCTAAGTTAACCGATGAGCATCTCTCTTAATAATTCGTACAAGTAAAATTGGCCACAACTGCAAAATACTGTCAGTGGTAAATCACAGTTACATAAATCGCATTACTATTTTTCAGAAGGGGACACCCCGCAGTTTCATTCGTGTTAATTTAGCTTTTCCGTTCCTGAGGGATTTTCAGGATAAAAATCTTTGATATTTAGGATATATATGTACATTCCAAACTTCAGTTTACATACCCTTTACCCCAGCATAACTACCGAGGGTAAAACCGCAGGATGTTCACTAATGTTAACGACATTCATTTCAATTATTTGTTAGTTATAATATTTAAGTTTAATTTTTTTTTATACTTCTCTTTAAGCTTTACCTAGCAAGTAAATAAAACAGACTAAATAAAACAAAGTAACATTAAGTTTTTTTTTTCTTCCAAGCTAACTTATCACGCACCAGAATTAATGTAACCAAATACTATAAATAAATATTATTCTAAATATTATTATTGTATTATGTGTGTTAATATTTACATTGATTTGTAACAATATGTGACTGACTCAAACAATATTGTAAGAATTTATTTTGTGATTAATTCATAAATTAAAATTAAATAAATAAATTTGTGATTCATGACATAGTTAGCTTAAAAAAAAACAATAAAAAACCATTAGCAGTCGCGGGCCGAATTTGGGCCGCGGGCCGTAGTTTGGAGACCCCTGCTCTAGATGAAGCACCTGGTGACGCTATAAGTACAGTAAATGTGAACAATGTTTCCGACCCAGTTCAAGTACATTTCACTGCCTCTGAAAAGAGCGACATGCAGGAAATAAATTACTCTAGTGTTGACAAATCAACCAAAATAATCTGATGTGTTGCACTCACATGACTTCCTCTACTTTTATACTTACCATTCTTACAAATTCTTATTCTTCTATCTTCTTTGTGTTAGTTGAGATAAACATTTGCAGAAATTATCTTATTGCTCGTTTTCTTGCACATGCAATGGGAATATGGGAATACAGTAGGCTTTGAGCAATAGTAAAATCTTTTAAAACTTTCAAATCCCACTCTCTTTGCACACGTAACGTAAAAAAATTAATAACAATGTTCCATTTGACAGAAGTATAAGTTCTCCAAAACTCACACAAATAATAAGGCATATCTTTGAAATGGATTTCACTCTACAAAAACATTTATTGAGACATCAATTGTTTACTTTAACAAGATATACATTTTTTGTACAGTAAGATTTGGTCTATCTCTAACAGTTTATCGGTTATGCAAAAGTCGTCCATAGTAAATACAACTACATGGGCTATAGCCAGAAAATTCAAGATACACATTTCATTTTTCATAAAAATATCTCAACATATGACATTTTAACCAAAATTGTTAGAGCCATTTTCAAGAAAATTAAAATTTTCAAAAAATTTTCCTCGTAAAGCGTAGTTTAGGAAGGAGGAATTCTCTTCAAAATCTTAGTGTCACATCCTGGAAAGACATTAAACTTAAATACCAGCTTTGGTTTTTAACCAACTTTTAGTTTTTAAGTAATATTGTTCATAGACTAATAGACACACACAGACTTTTTCTAAAAATGCTTTTTTTGGATTCAGAGGACCTCAAAACATATATTTCTGGTGAAATCTCAACATCAAATTTTTGAATGGAATACAATACTTCCTCTACCTAGTAGTAGAGAAAGTAAAAAGAAATCTTTACAACCAACTAACAAGGTAAGCCTCCAAGTATATACAAGGGTGGATCAAAAATTTGATGTGTTGCACTCACATGACTTTCTCTACTCTTGTACTAACCATTCTTACAAACTCTTATTCCTGTATCTTCTTCGTGTTAGTTAAGATAAACATTTGTACAACTTATTGCTTATTTCCTTGTAGGTGCAAGGGGAATTTTAGAATACAGTAGGCTTTGTGCGATAGTCAAATGTTTGAGATTCTGTTGTCTTTGCACACTTAACATATAAAAAAATGAACAATGATGATCCATTTCACGAAAGTTCTAAGTTTTCCAAAACTCACACACATAACAAGGAATATCTCCGAACTGTTTCACCCTACAAGAAAATTTATTGAGACATAAATTGTGTATTTTAGCAAGATCTACATTTTTTGTATAGTATAATTTGGTCTATCTCTAACGGTTTACCATTTATGCAAAAGTCGTCCAAAGTAAATACGACTACAGGGGCTATAGCCAGAAAAATCAAGATATACATTTCATTTGTCATCAAAATATCTCAAACATATGACATTTTAATCAAAATCGTTAGTCATTTTCAAGAAAATCAAAATGTTCGAAAAATCTTCCATGTAAAGGGTAGTTTAGGGTGGGGCTATTTTGTTCAAAATCTTCGTGTCGGATCCTTAAAAGACATTAAACTTAAATACCAACTTTGGTTTTTAACCGACTTTTCGTTTTTGAGCTATGCTGTCCACAGACTGACACACAGACACACACACAGACCTTTTTCTAAAAATGCGTTTTTGGATTCAGGGGGTCTCAAAACATATATTTCCGGTGAAATCTTGACATCGAATTTTTGGGTGGAATACAATACTTCCCCTACTTACCAGTAGAGAAAGCAAAAAGTAACAGGAAGAAATTTTTTTTCGGACACCATGATTTCCATTTATTCAAATTTAATTACAAGCTTTCAAAATAATCCCCTTCTGACATTACACACTGGTTCCAACATTCTATCCACTTTTCAAAACTCTCAGAGAAGCCCTCATTTGACATCCTGTTCAGTTTACCCAAAATAACACTATTTATTTCTGTATCGGTTTGAAAATGGCACCCACGAAGATGTATTTCCACTTGTGGAAACAGGTAGAAATTGCAAGGTGCTAGATCCGGCAAACATGGTGAGTGTGGCATGATTTCGATACCTGGTTGAGTGATTATGATGCTATGACTCGATGAGCAAGGGCGTTGTCCTGATGGAGGATCCATCCATTGGCAGCAAGTTCTGGTCTCTTGGCAGCCATTTTCCTCTTGAGTGGTCCTTTAAGGATGTTACTGTAGTATTGAGCAGTTACTGTGGTGTGTTTAGGAACCACGTGGTCATAAATTACCCCAACGTTGTCGAAAAACACAAGATGCATGAGTTTCCCTGCACTTGCTTGCACCTTTGCTTTTTTTAGCCTTGGGCTGTCAGATGTTTCCATTGTGCACTTTGTTGTTTGGTTTCCGGATCATAATGATGAAACCAGCTCTCATCACAGGTTACAACTGGTCCAGAAAGTGGGGTACCCTCTGAAGCCTTGTGATCATAGTGATGAAACCAGCTCTCTTCACAAGTTACAACCTGGTCCAGATAGTTGGGTTCCCACCGAAGCCTTGTGATCCACTGGTGGCAGGTCATGACCCAATGACACATTTGTTCCTAATTAAGCACTCATGGAATCCATTTTACCGCCACTTTTCTGTAGCCCAAATCATTACAATTGTGTCTTCAACTGACCCATAGGAAATGTGCATAATGTCTGTTTTTTTTTTTTTAATTAATGTCCTCCAACATTGCGTCATATCGGATGGTGAATGAATGAAATGGGTGAAATAATGCTCAAATGAGCCCGAGGTCCATGGAGCTTTAAGTAGGGAAAACCTCGGGAAAAAAACCTTACCCGGATAACTTTCCCTAAGCAAGCTTCGAACTCGCGACCTCTTGAACGTGAGGCAGACACGCTAACCATCACGCTACTGAGGCGGGCATATTGTCTGCTATCTTCATTAACGTTAATTGTTTGTCTTCTTGCAACAGGACATCAATGGTATTGCGGTTCACCTCACTTTTTGAAGTGGAGGGCCGTCCAGAACGTGGGACGTCTTCAAGACCTTTTTACCATCTTGAAATTTTTTATGCCATTCAAAAACATATGTTTTTGATAAAACTTGGTCTCCATATGCTTCCTGTATCATTTTCTGCATTTCAGTTCCTGATTTTTTCAGAAGAACACAAAACCGAATTGCCACTCGTTTTTCTAACTTAAAATCCATGTCGTGTCATTGAAACATGTGCTTACACAATGGCTCTCTCACACTAACTGAACAGCGCACAGACAGTGTGGTGCCTATCCCAGCGACAGTCAAGGTCAGACCTCTCTGTTACCACAATTGGTGAATTTTGACGAGCATGTGTTTAAACAGAAAAAAATAATTCCCATTACTTTTTGATACACCCTCGTAAATACTCCAGAAAATGACAACACTTCAAATGAAAAATGGAAGGAAAAGAAAACAAGTTTGAAGATTGCACACCACTCATATTGGGAAGAAAATTCTAAATTATGATGGAATACTTGAATTTATTGCTAAAGAAACTGTGCCCTATGTACCTCCTGTAAAAATGTGTAGGAGTTCTATTTCATTGCTGTTGAGTTCAGTTTTCTTAGGCATATTACTTTCAGGATACCATAAAATTCCTTTCAAGAGGCACTGCAGTAGAATCCTGATAACTTGACTATTGATTACTCGACATTCCTTGTAACTTGACCTCGTTTTTTTTAATAATCAAACTAGACTATAATAATTAGAAGACTGCTGCTAATAATATAGATACATAACACAAACATTTGTTTGGATAGTTAGAAGGTTTATTACTTTACCCAGTGCAGAGGTATTCTTTGTATGTTACAAATTGCACAATGATTTATGATCAAGTTCACTAAAATTTATAAGACCTTAGGCACATCGGGTTAACTTTCGGACTTTCATGTAGTACATCAACATCACAGACCATGCATGATTAAGTGCAGTGCTCAGACGCATTATCAGTAGCATCTTGTTTATATCAAGGACAAAATCAGAGACACTAACCCTATCATCAATTTCAATTATGTCACTCATGCAGATGATAGCAAGGTCATTTGCCAGGTCTAAAAAATACCTCTGTATGTGCGAAGCTAAACTTTCAGCTACATATTTCTGGTTACCACACAGCTTCCAAGATTTTGGTCTTACTGTTAGGTTGTGTTGAATTGTGTTCCTGCCAGCGAAAATTTTGAACAAGAAGAAAAGTTAACATGGCAATGGAAGAGAGGTAGAATTGGAACTGAAAAATTCAATGCTGCAGCCAGGCATTCAGATCTAATTCTACCTCTCAAAATTGCCCACATATGGCTTGCGTTTTTAAAAACACCAACAGTATGTTTGTTGGCATAACTAAGTAATGACAATGGAAATTAAGTTGGATGTGTTAAAGAGGCCAGACAAAGGGGAACATTAAAAATTACCATGGATTAAGGAGTTGGATGAAGCACAATAATATGGCAGAAAATAAAGAGGTCCAAAATAGTCTTGGCATGTGAAAAGAGGGTGTACTGATAGTTTAAAGGAAAGGAAGAGTACGAAAACTGGTGTATATGAGAAAATGAGTGAGGCACTGAATTAGTGGTTTAGGTAGCAAATGGACCAGCAATTTCTTCTCTATTCTGGTAAGTACAGATATATTTTTAAATTTACTTTTACAGTAATCATTTTTAGGATAAGTTATACTCAGGACCGAATTTAGGACCTCTGACGCCCCTGGGCAAAAAAACACTTGCTGTCCCCCCTCCCACCCCCCAACTTGCAATACATATATTACTTAAATTCTCACAACATAGAGAATGGTTTCACTAGTTTGGATACTTAAGTATGAGTGGCAAACACCATAAGTGAGTTTATTAAAATTTAAGTAGAAACATCTTAATTGAAAGAGCTTACACTAAAGAGGCATCACCCCATATTAGATCTCAAAACATATACTGTTTAAATAACAAGAGACTTTCTCATTGCCCTGTCATTTGCAAACAAGTTTACGAGTTGCCATAGTCCATGTTCACTGTTAAGTCAGATCCAATTGCAAGAACACCAAGATAATTAAGACGATCCTTCACTTGTGATGTTCTTAAATAATTATTTATGCGTCTTAGAGCAGAAATGATCTCTCAGTTGAGCAGTTGGAAGCAGGTGTGCTCAAGTATATTTGTAGAGCTATGTTTAAGTTTGGGTAAACACTCTAGACAGTTACCTTTTAACATCTTACACAGCTGTGTAAGAGAGTGCGGCGCATTTTCATTCTTTTCTATGTAGCTTTTGAAGTGTAAGCATTCAAGTACAAACACTGAATCTTCAAGATCCGAACTGTAGACTTTCTGAAGTCTGGATGATGCGTCATCAGATTTGTCAAAAACATAAATGGTTCACTGAATTCCTTGTAGGCAGAAACTCTGTTGTTCAGTTCTTCAATCAACTGATCCAGAATCAAAATGAAAGACATCTGTAAGTCATCTGAATCATCATTTCCTTCAAAGTCTGAATCAGATTCATCAAAGAATCTTTTCTTTTTCTTAATGCGTTTCTTATGCTGGTAAATTGTAGTAATGTTACAAAGAGATTCAAATTTCTTCTGTCCTACATTCTTGAAAACTTCATATCCCATTTTCATTTCCTCCAAGAGACCAACCAAAGAACTATACAAATTACAAGCACTGGCTACATCCATGTCTGCTGTTTGTAACTTCTTACTTACAACATTGAACCTTTCAAGAATGGAATTCCAAACTACAGTCATAAATGATATCTCAAGACTACACAACTTCTTCAATATGCCTTTAGCTTCAGATTTCACCAAAGACTTCTCACTTTCATTCCCTATTATTGACAACAGTGCTCTAACGATTGGCTCGCCATCTTTGTTCAAGCTTCTACAAGCTTTTTCTCTAGCAGACCATTGGGTTATGCAGAGGAACTTGACACTCAAGTTTTCTTTACTGAAAAATGTGCTTAAGTGATTCCATCAATGACTAGAAGCACTGAAAAAACTAAATATTTCTTGCAAAATGTCAAAAAAATAAGTTGCTTGGTTACATCTTGCTGCACTTGAACCCACCAAATTCAGAGTGTGCGTTGAACAAGGAATATAGAAAGAATAAGGAGAGAGAGTTCTGATTCTAGCTTGCAAGCCTGAATAAATACCTGACATATTTGGTGCATTGTCATAACTCTGTCCTCTGCAGTTACCTATGTCCAATCCATGTCTCTCAAGACAGTTTATCACTGCATTTGACAGATCCTGGCCACCATGTCCTGGATTTGGCACAAATTCAACAAACTGCTCTTCAGCTAGCCCCTCTTTGTTGACATAATGCAAGATAAAACTTAATTGGTCATTATGTGCAATATAAGGCCTGGAGTCAAAAATTATAAAGTAGTATTTTGCCACAGTAACTTGTGCCACTATTTCTTTGGCAACTCTCTCCCCCATTATTTTGATTATTTGCTCATACGAGAAAAATATAGCAAAAGGCAGATATGAAGGTTCTCCACTTCCAGAATCCTTATAAAGTGACATGTGGCTAGCAAGAAATGGATCAAGTTCGGCAATAAGTTCCATGTACATTAAAAAGTTACCATTATGAACACTTCCAAGAATTTCATCATAGCCACGGAAAGGCAGTCCTCGAGAGGAAAGTTTCTTCACAACAGCAACAACCCTTTGTAAGACATTACGCCAGTACTGAACTTCATTTTCCAGTTGTGAGAATAATTTTTCATCTATCCTTGTCAAAATAGAACTTCTGGTTTTTAAACTAAGAACACAGTCTCGGTGCCTTGAACTGTTTTCATGGGTTGCAATTAGCTCTGGATGTTTCCAGTTTGAGAAACCATGAGGTCCTGCCAAGTCTGATGTCTCCAAAAAGAGTACATAGTGCACAAAATAATGTCCCCTGACTTTCAGAATATACTAAGTTGTTGTTGTTGTTTTCTAGTGCCTTGCATCTGGCAATGAAGCCATTAGCATTCGTGCTTTCCAATACTTTTGAACTGTAGTTTCTTCTGATCTTAATGCTTCACAGTCTTTAGGACTCATACTCATGTATGTGGCTTTCATGTAACTGTTTTCTTAACGGGCACCAGTTTTACAATGTGGCACCCGACTTAAACCCCCATTTTGCAAGGAGGACCACACCTATCGTTGGTCAACGGGTCCATCGGACCTAGCCGGGAGGACTAAATAGGTGGTATTTAGATCCACCGACCTTCCCCTCAGGTGCCTCTGAAGGACGCTGTTGTGCTGTGATAGGCCAGCACATATGTAAATGGCATTTCCTCCATTTTAGATGAAACAGTTATACCGCTGTGATTCGGTAAATATACTAAGTAATCTCTGTTAATAATTTCATTGTTCACCAGCTTTCTCTGAAAAATGCACTAGTGCAATGTCTAGTGGCACCATCTGTAAACTGATGTTTCGACTTTGAAATATCACCTTCTTTATTTTGTTTTACCCCGTTCATTGCAATATAGTCCCGTGTTTTATCATTTTTTTCCCAAAGAAAAGGATCACCACTAATTGTAAAGGGTTCGTCAGCAACGATGGAAGTTCTGCCTTCACTTTCGTTTGATAGAAGTTTTGTTTCATCTTTAGATTTATTTGGGGTACTTGTTTCCTCATAGTGTTCAACATCTTCACTTGGCGAGGTCGTTTCTTCTTGACATGAACTCCTCGGGGTCGATTTTATAAAAACAAGGCATGTTTGATGTCTACGTTTTTTTTTTGGTGCAGCTTTCCAGTAATTTTGCCGCCCTGGGCAGTTGCCCGGTTTGCCCTTACGTAAATACAGCCCTGGTGATACTTTTCTGCTTCCTATATTGTGCTAAAACAAGCATTTATGTAATTTGCAGTATTATGGTATGAGTTGGGAATAACAGACCCCTTATTCCGTAGAACTAGACATTTCAGTAACTTGACAATCTCACAGTCCTCATTAGGTTGAGTTATCAGGATTCCACTCTACTAGTCAAAGGAGGCAGATTTGAGCTTAGACATTGTAAAAAATGTAATGTCTCAAAATCAATATCTAAAAGTGAAGAGCTTTATCCATTTTAACAACAATGCACTTGCTAGTGATCAGAATCAAGATAAAACACTAAAAGTGAGACCATTTGTACCTATGCTAAAAGGTTCTTTCCAGCAGTTTGGTATATTTACATAACAGCTTCCCATAAATGAGATGACAGTAAAATAACAGGTGATCCAAAAGATTTTGAACCCGCAGTGCTGTGTTCTATCTGCAAGCATGCTTGGCACTCTTTGCTGACTGCCGCTGTCATAGAACAGTGCAGATGAAACCATAAAACATTTTTAAAACTACTTTTAAAGGCTTTATTTCCTCTTTGGAAACTATCCATCACTCGCCATAGTCCACATGAGAAATGCTGGTAATTTCCTGGCAGATATTTTGTTCTAATTTTTCTGGGGTGTGTGGGTACGTCTTGTACACTCTTTGCTTCCCCTGAGATGGAAATTGCAGATCATCTGGAAATCTTTCTGCAAATCGCATCTTTATTTGGCAAGTTGACTGAGTTAACACATACGAACCATAAATAAATACATGTTGTACAGTAGAAAACAAATGCTGAGCCATAATACACTTTGTGACTAAGTACAGGATAAAATAATAAAGTATGCTGTAATAATTCACATATCACTGTTACCTATATACTGCACTTCCAGAGCAGAGAAAAACAAGTCAGCCGCATAACCTTGTGTACATCAGCTGCTGTTATTGTGTTTCTGTTTGCATAGTGGAAAAACACCACGTAGCGGCTCTCATGTTTTTGGGTCTCTCTGTATTATGGCCATAATTCTCTCAAACAATTCATTCCAGGAAACCTACCCCATTTGGCTACTAGCTGTGGGCTGTATGCATTCTAATGGGCAGTGTTACAAATTAGACTTATATTGGGATAAAGAAACAGTAGAAAATGAAGCCAATGATAGAAAAAATCTGATGTATTCACTCACATGACTTTCTCTACTCTTGTATTAACCATTCTTATAAACTCTTATTCCTGTATCTTTTTTGTGTTAGTTGAGATAAACATTTACAGAAATAATCTTATTGCTTATTTCCTTGTAGGTGCAAGAATACAGTAGGCTTTGAATGATAGTCAAATCTTTTAAAGCTTTAAGACCCTGTTCTCTTTGCATGCTTAATATATAAAAAAAAATCTGATGTGTTGCACTCACATGACTTTCTCTACTCTTGTGCTAACCATTCTTACAAACTCTTATTCCTATAACTTCTTCGTATTAGTCGAGATAAACATTTGGAGAAATTATCTTATTTGATCATTTCCTTGTAGGTGCAAGGGGAGTATTAGAATACAGTAGGCTTTGAGCGGTAGTCAAATCTTTTAAAGCTTTGAGATCCCATTCTCTTTACATGTTTAACATATAAAAAATTAACAACGATGTTCCATTTCACGAAAGTTGGAAGTTTTCCAAAACTGACACAAATAACAAGGAATATCTCTGAAATGGTTCACTCTACAAATAAATTTACTTAGACAGAAATTGTGTGTTTTAGCGAGATCTGCATTTTTTTCTGAAGTAAGATTTTGTCTAGCTCTTACGACTTATGTTATTCAAGTCATTCATGCTTTTTTTTGGATTCAGGGGTCTCAAAACATACATTTCTGGTGAAATCTCGACATTGAGTTTTTGGATAGAATACAATACTTCCTCTACTTACCAGTAGACAAAGTAAAATGAACGATGTTCTGTTTCACAAAAGTTTTAAGTTCTCTGAAACTGACTCAAATAACAAGGAATATCTCCTAAATGGTTCACTCTACAAAAAAATTGATGCAAACATAAACTGTGAGGTTTAGCAAGACCTACATTTTTTGTACAGCAAGATTTTGTCTATCTCTTACAGTTTACAAGCTATTCAAAAGTCATCCAGAGTAAACAGGACTACATAGGCTATAGCTAGAAAATTCAAAATATACATTTCATTTGTCATACAAATATCCTAAACATATGGTATTTTAATCAAAATTGTAACACATATTTTCAAGAAAATCGAAGTGTTCCAAAAATTTTCCATGAAAAGGGTAGTTTAGGGTGGGGCTATTTTCTTCAAAACCTTTGTGTTCATTGTAAGACATATTTTCAAGAAAATCCAAATGTTCCAAAAATTTTTCATGAAAAGGGTAGCTTAGGGTGGGGCTATTTTCTTCAAAATCTTTGTGTTGCATCCTTGAAAGACATTAAACTTAAATACCAAAAACCAACTTTTTGAGTTATGATGTTCACAGACTGACATACAGGCACACAGACCTTCTTCTAAAAACGCTTTTTTGGATTCAGGAGGCCTTAAAACATATATCTGGTGAAATCTCGACATCAAATTTTTGGGTGGCATACAATACTTCCTCTACTTGATAGTACCTAGCTTTAGACAGCAATGTGATGCTGAACATGTTGGATTACAATGACATCTATTTTGATAACTTCTTGCAAGTAGAGACCTTTTGCTCCTCGTTTTCATGCTAATGGAACTGTTAGACTTGAGAAATGTCCTCTCCAGGGTTACAACGGGAGAACAAAAAACTTACAAAGCAACTGCAAAGTGTGTTGCAGTCTGCGTCCTCAGTGCTGGCTGCTGTCTGCTGCTAATCATAGAAAGGCATGGATGAAGCTATACAACATCTTCAAAACTACTTTTAAAGACTTTATTTACCATCTTTATGAAAGGAGATGTCATAGTTGTTGTCCATACATTTTTGGTGCCTCTTTAGGGAACTAACCTTCACTTGCTGTAGTTCATCTCGAGAAATGGTGACAATTTCATGGTAGATATTTTGTTTTAATTCTTCCAGTGTGGATTTGTTTAAGTTACCCCAGAGATAGAAAAAGAAAGGAGTTAGTCAGGGGACCACAAGTATCTACTAATAACTCTGTTCTGAAACACACCTACAATTGCTCTCATTAAAACATTAACCATATAACCTGTTACAGTGTCTTACTGAAAAACATTTGACGTGTTGCACTCACATGACTTACTCTGCTCTTGTACTACTATTACAAGCTATTATTCCTTTATCTTCTCCATGATAGTCAAGATAAACACTTCCAGAAATTATCTTATTGCTCATCCTCTTGTAGACGCAAGGGGAATATGGGAATACAGTAGGCTTTGAATCATTGTCAATTCATTTAAAGTTTTGAAATTCTGTTTTCTTTGCATGACTAAGATATAAAACATGAATATCTTCCATTTGTGGATAGTATAAATAACAAGGAATTTCTCCGAAATGGTTCACTCCACAAATGTACTCTGTGTGATTCTACTCTTACCGTTCAGCATCTGCTAACTGTTTGCCCAAGATACACTCACCAGCGACTTCAGTATGGAGTTCCTGAGAACCTTCAGCTAGCTTTGGGTGATCAACAATATCACAAGAAAATCATCAAGTTCATCAAAGCATGCAAAGTTAATGTTTAAATTCAATGTAAACTTTATGATTTGTTTCCCCCCTTTTTTTTCCTCAATGTTTAGTCGCGATATGACTTTTATGTTGAAGCGACTTCAAATAATAAATAAATTTAAAAAAAAAATCTATTTAGACATAACTTGTATGTTTCTATGAGAGCTAGTTTTTATGTACTAAGATTTAGTCTATCCCTTACAGTTTGCTAGTTATGCAAAAATCAAGAGTAAGATTACACAGGCTATAGACAGAAAATTCGAAGTATACATTTCATTTACCATAAAAATATCTTAAAACATTTTAATAAAATCGTTAAGAGCCATTTTCAAGAAAATCAAAATTTCCCATGTAAAGGGTAGTTTAGGGAGGACATATTTTCTTTAAAATCTTATGTTGCATCCTTGAAAGATATTGAACTTAAATATAAACTTCGGTTTTTAATTGATATTTTGTTTTTGAGTTATGCTGTTCACAGTCACACACACACACGGACCTCAAAACATATATTTCTGGTGAAATCTCAGCATCAAATTTTTGTGTCAAACAAAATACTTTTCTTACTTACTGTACATAGTACAGAAAGTAAAAAGGCAAAATTGTATTCATGTATGTAAAGATGCCAACTGTTGACTTAAAAAAAAAACCACTTGCACACACACAGATATTTTCTAAAATTGCTCTTTTTTTACTCAGGGTGCCTCAAAACACATATTTCTAGTGAAATCTATACATCAGTCGGTCTGGGTGGCTCAGTTGGTTAGACGCTGACCTATTGATCGCTGGCTCACGGGTTCAAATCCAGCCCATACCAAGGGTTTCTAAGTGTGCTTAAAAATGACAGCTCCAAGTCAGTAGATTTATTGGCATGTAAAAGAACTCCTACGGGATGAAATTCCCGCACACCGGTGACGCTGGTGTGATCCTGGCAATTGACAGCATTAGTAAACAAGAAGATAAATTTTTATCTACATCAAAATGTTGGGTAGAATACAATACTTTCGTTACTTACTACACATAGTAGCAAAAGCAAAGTAAAAATCAGATGTGACTTTCTCTACTCTTGTACTAACCATTCTTACAAACCCTTATTCCTCTATCTCCTTCGTGTTAGTTCAGATAAACATTTGCAGAAATTATCTTATTACTTATTTCCTTGTAGATGCAAGGGGAATATGGGAGCACAGTGGGTTTTGGTGATTTCATTCTCTTTGCATGGCTAAGATATAAGAAAATGAATAACGATCTTCCATTTTACGAACGTTCAAGAATTCCAAAACCCACACAAATAACAAGGAATATCTCTGAAATGGTTCACTCCACAAAGAAATTCATTTGAACATAAACTGTGTGTTTTAAAAAGATCTATATTTTTTGTGCAGTAAGATTTTGTCTATCTGTTATGGCTTATCAGTTACTCAAAAGTCATCAAGAGTAAACAGGACTACACAGGCTATAGCCAGAAAATTCAAAATATACATTTCATTTGTCATAAAAATATCTTAAACATATGGCATTTTAATCAAAATAGTTAAAGAGCCATTTTTGAGAAAATCAAAACTTTTGAAAAATTTTCTATGTAAAGGGTGTACAGGGGGGAGAAATTTTCCTCAAAATCTTCATGTTGCATCCTTAAAAGATAAAGAACTTAAAATACCAACTTTGGTTTTTAACCAACTTTCCATTTTTGATTTATGCTGTCCGCACGCGCGCACACACACACACACACACACACACACACACACAGGCCCTTTTTTAAAAATGTTTTTTTTTTTTTTGGGGGGGGGGGGGGTTCAGGGGGCATCAAGACATATTTCCAGCGAAATCTCAACATCAAATGTTTGAGTGGAATACAATACCTACTTCCTTTACTTACACTGTACAGAAAATAAATAAATAAATAAATTATAGTATAAAAAAACTAAAAAGACACGCTTTTATAACAAACCGAACTAAAAAGTGGAAAATAATTTTAAGTATGAAGTGTTTATTCTATATCAATACAAAGTCAACCAGTTCATTGTATTTCAAAACATTGTAACAAGTTTAAAATAAAAACTAATTTATATTAACAAAATAATAAATTTTATTGTAAAAAAGCAAGGGGGTCGGATATACAACACTATAAATAGTTACACTGATAGCTATTTATAAAAGTAAAGTTATGATAAAAGTAACGTGAAAAGCACCCCACGTTTTTACAATAAAATTTATTATTTTTTTAATATAAATTAGTTTTTATTTTAAACTTGTTACAACATTTTGAAATATAATGAACTAGTTGACTTTATATCAATACAGAACAAACTCTTCATACTTAAAATGATTTTCCACTTTTTAGTTTAGTTTGTTATAAAAGTGTGTTTTTAGTTTTTTGAACTATAATTTATTTTCTTATTTTCTAGTCTTAAAATTTATTCTGAAGATACTGGTCAGTACATTAGGACAAGTTCGACACGTGTGCAAATTTTCATGTCAATCAGATGAATCTAACTTGGTGAAAAATATGTTGCATTGATATATTTAACCGAGTCCACTTTTTATCCTGATGATCCTGGTCATATTATTGTATTGTCTTTGGTCCTTGACATATACATAAATTTAAGTCAATTAGACCAGTGGTGTCAAGGTCACAGACCCTTCGGGGCTAAACTGTGCAACAGCTACATGCAGAGGGCAAAACATGACGTAATACATATCAACACTAGAAGCTTTATCAATTGACACCTGTTTACCTGCAAGTTGGTCGCGTCCACGAATATAACCTTTCTTGGAGTGTGTACACCTTACAAATTTTTTTTCCTTCAGAATTGCCTACAAGGATACATAGCACAGATACAAGTTGGATCTGCGAAGGGGAACAGTACATCTCAGGCGTAAATAGAAAACTACTTGACGTAGTTATTAAAGTTGATTAAAATAGTTGCAACCTTCTGATGATTAGGCTGAATTATAGGTACTATTAAACCTACCCTAGCCCTTGGGTTAGCATTCTCAAACTGGAAAGTACACCACTTACGCACTTACATGCCTCTTAAAGATAGATGTTATTACTTTTCAATCCCAGATGTAAAAATGTCAATCTATTTTGAATGAATGAATAAATAAATAGGAGAATAATTATACGGTATTAATAAGAGTGCTTTTAATACGAACTTGTATTAGATATAATCTATATTTATATAAAAAGTAAATAGCAGCTTTCAAATCCTGTTATACCTTAAATGAATATTCTTTGCTATTTTGAGCCCGCCTCGGTAGCGTGATGGTTAGCGTGTCTGCCTCACGTTCAAGAGGTCGCGAGTTCGAATCTCGCTTAGGGTAAGTTATCCGGGTAAGGTTTTTTTCCGAGGTTTTCCCTACCCTGAGAAGACGAATGTCGGGTAACTTAAAGCTCCATGGACCTCGGGCTCATTTGATCATCATTTCACCCATTTCATTCATTCACCGTCCGATATGACACAATGTTGGAGGACGTTAAATTAACAAAAAAAAAAAAAATGCTATTTTGATTAAACATAATAACAGAATATTTACTTGTGTTATCTTCAAATATGTGAAATAACACAAAACATTATTAGTAACAGGGGTTGGCGATTTCCTCCAAAATTAAAGGAAAGGACTACATGAAAGTTGTTTAAAAACTACTGTCCTTAAAGATACATATTTTAGTGTTAAGCGTTTGCATAATGAATTTAAGACAATCTTAGTGAAAACCTAAGTAAAATACCACATTTGTAGGACCAGTTACTTGGCATATTTTTCAACTCACACCCTTTTCAAGGTTTGGCTTACAAAGACAGATTCTAAGACTGGATGCCAAATTGCTATCCGAGAGTCTGTTTCTGTGGCAAGTTTTCAGGCGCTGCGTTATAGAGAAACCCTGTTCACAAAGGTAAGTACTGCCAGACATTGCCATACTTTTTGCTGCGTTGGGAATCAAATTTGGGAAACACATATTGTGAAGTTTCCGGTAGAATTCGATCAGTGCGCCTGAGCATGAATTGTCAAATTTCTCATGAAGGCGACTCACGCTGTACTTCTATCAGCTACAGCAGAACTGCTGTATTATTTACTTTATCTATTTCATAATGGCTTTGCATGTTGTATTTTAATGCAAGATACTGGTTGCATATTAGGTACTGAATACTACTACCACAACTTTGCAAAGGAATTGTTTTCCCATTCGAAACATGGGAATCCAAATGACTCATGTCTGTGCTCTTGGACGCAGCCATTGCCCTGCCTGCGATCACACGGAAAACTGCGCTGAACTGGTTTCTAATGGTCTGGCCCTCTATGCCCAGGGCACAGCGACTTGCTCTCTCCGTGGCATTGCCACTCTGGGCCACGATTGACACCACTGAATTAGACGACTCAAGTTTATGAAAATTACATTACATTACAAATTTAGCTAAGTCACCTTTTTATCCTGATGATCCTGGTCAACACATTAGGACAAAGTCATAATATTGTTTGCCGTTGGCCCTTGACAAGTGTGCAAATTTTAAAAGTCAACCAGGCGACTTAAGTTGGTGAAAATTGTGTTACATCGGTAAAGTTAACCAAACCACCCTTTTATCCTGATGATCCTGGTCAGGACATTATACGAAGTTGTGGTATTGTATTGTCATCTATCCTTGACACGTGTACAAATTTTCAAGTCAATCAAACGACTGTACGCTGATGAGGATTACGTCGACAGATACCGTTACATTGATAAATGTAGCTAATTAATATTTTTATCCTTATGATCCTGGTCAGGAGCTTATGATAAGGTTGCGATATTATTGTATTGCCATCACTCCTTGACACGTGTACCAATTTTCAGGTCGACTAAGTGTTTGAAAATTACGTTATGCTGATAAATTTAGCTAAGTCACTTGTTCATCCTGTAGTTTCTGCTAAGGATATTAGGATAAAGTCATGATATTATTGTATTGTCATTGGTCCTTGACATGCAAGCAAATTTCCAGGGCAATCAGATGAATCAAGTTGGTGAAAATCACGTTATATTGTTAAATTTAACAAAATAAATTGTTTATCCTGATACTGCTGGTCAGGACAGTAGGACAAAGTCATGATATTATTGTATTTTCATCTGTCCTTGATATGTTTGCAAAATTTCAAGTCAATCAGACAACTCAAGCTGGTGAAAACTATGTTACAGTCACAAATTTAGTCAAGTCACCTTTTATCCTGATGATCCTGGTCAGAAATGGTACTGTATTGTCATCTGTCCTTGACACGTGTACAAATTTTCAAGTCAATCAGACGACTGTGAGCTGATGAAGATTACGTCCACAGATCCCATTACATTGGTAAATGTAGCTTAATAATTTTTTTATCCTAATGATCCTGGCCATGACCATCGAATAAGGTTATGATATTATTGTATTGTCATCGTTCCTCGATACATGTACCAATTTTCAGGTCAATCAGACGACTGTAAGTTGTTACGCTGAAATATTCCATCACGTTGATAAATTTAGGTAATTAATTTATTTTTATCCTGTTGATCCTGATCAGGACAAAATTGCGATATTATTACTCTGTCATCAGTCCTTGAATACTGTGCAAATTTTCAAATCAATCCAATGAATGTAGGTTGGTGAAAATTATGTCGAAAAATTCTGTTGCATTGATCAATTTGGCTAGTTAATTTTTTTATCCTGATGAGGTCGTTAGGACAAAGTCATATTATTGTATTGCCATCAGTCCTTGATAGGTGTGCAAATTTTCAAGTGAATCAGTCAACTCTTAAGTTGGTGAAATTACGTCGAAAGATTCTGTTAGATACAGACCTACAAACAATATTTTCAAGCGATTTAATTCCTCAGCCCACTATAACCTGTGTGAATTAGTAAACCAGCAACAGTTGTGGGTTTCTTGGCCCTGTGTGAATGCTGGTCAGCGATATTTCCTCTGGGTCTTGTGTTCATTTCAGGTGCTCTCTCTGAGCACCTACGTCATGCAATATATAAATAACTAATTAAAGCAATTTTCAGGGTGCATGTAGACAGTTCCCTAGCGACATCTAAGATGTCATAACTGTACCATTTTCTATAAATTGCTTAGTCATTCTTTATCCTCACGATCCTGGTCAGGATATTGGGACAAAGTCCTGATGATATTGTATTCTCATTGGCCCGTTACACATGTGCAAATTTTCAAGTCAATCAGACAACTCTAAGTTGGTGAAAATTACTTTGAAAGATTCTGTTACGTTGATAAATGTATCTAAGTAATTTTTTTTATCCTTATGATCCTGGTCAGGACATTAGGACAAAGTCATGCTATTATTATAGTACTGCCATTGGTCCCCGACAAATGTGCAAATTTTCAAGTCAATCACATGACTAAGATGGTGAAAATTATGTTGAAAGATCCCTTTGCATTTTTAAATTTAGCTTAGTCATTCATTATCCTCATGATCCTGGTCAGGACATTAGGACAAAGTCATGATATTGTTACATTGTCATTGGTCCTTGACATGTGTGCAAATTTTCAAGTTAATCAGACGACTCAAGTAGCTGAAAATTACGTTACTTTGATAAATTTAGCTACATCCCTTTTTATCTTGAGGATCCTGGTCAGGATATTAGGACAAGGTTATAATATTATTGTATTGTCACTGGTCCTTGACATATATGTACATTTTCATGTCAATCAGATGAACGTAAATTGGTGAAAATTACGTTGGGAGATTCCATAGCATTGATAAATTTAGCTAACCAATTTTGTTTATCCTGATGATCCTGGTCAGGATCTTAGGATAAAATTATAATATTATTGTATTATCATTGATGTTTGATATGTATGCAAAATTTAAAGTCAATCAGACAACTCTAAGTGGGTGAAAATTACGTCGAAAGAATCTGTTACATTGATAAATTTAGCTAATTAATTTTGTTTTATCCTAATGACCCTAGTAAAGTCCTTAGGATAAAGTTATGATATTATTGTATTGTTATTGATCCTTGACATGTGTGCAAATTTTTAAGTCAATCAGACTCACCTATAAGCTGGTGAAAATTACATTGAAAGATTCCATTACATTGATAAATTTAGCTAAATAGCTTTGTTTATCCTGATGATCCTGGTTAGAATCATAGGATAAGATTATGATATTATTGTATTGTCATCCGTGCTTGGCATGTGTGCAAAATTTCAAGTCAATCAGACGACTCTAAGTCGGTGAAAATTACATCAAAAGATTCTGTTACATACATACAAGTGAAACTAATATAAAGCAAGTAAAAAAGAGAAAGAACTTTTAACATAGCTGTAGTAAATAGTTGGATTCTCTGCAGGGAAATACACAGATTCCCTGGATTTGCTTGATTTTTGACAATGCTTGGCAGTGCAATATCTCAAGATGTTTTTAAACAGGGCGAAGATGAGGCAGCCAGTTTCATTGCCTCATGTCTTACAATTTGATTTGAGATTTGATGGATAATTTCCATGGCTAAATGTTCTTCACAGAGCCAGTGTCGCATGGAAGGACCACTAATATCTTGCAAACAGTGCGATATAACACTCTACCATAGATGTTTTGAATCTTACCACAGTTGATAAAAAGCTTTTGCTACTGCAAATCTTTCAGTTAATATATTGTTTGGCTTTAAATGGTCTGTAATTGCTTTTCGAAATAATGTTTGAACATAAAATACACGAACTTGATGGAAACCTATTCATTCATAATTACAGTATGTTATGATACCGTTGACACCCAGTGGTCTGTTTATAGACAGCTCATTTTGGCACACTGGGTGAACAAAAAGGCAAACAAAATATATCGTTGACAAACTCTAAATAAACTAATACATTACATATGCTGTGTTTAATTTTTGAAAAATAAATAAATAAAAAGAATCTACGACTAGGGACCAACGACGTCACTTCACTTCCAAAGAAAGGAATGCTAAGGACTTTTACACCCAAAATAATCCATTCTGGGTTTGAAACCATGATCTTGGGAACCAGAGGCTAGTATGTTATCCATAAGCCACGGAGGGTGACAAAGGTACATAGTGGCACCAATATCTCAAACTGAGACAGCAAAAAAATAGCTAAAAGTATAGTATAATTAAAATACAGAATGAATATTCAGGCTTGTAGGCCGTGGTCTAATGGAAATTCTTCTTCCATATGTTTTGTTCAAAACTGCGTAGAACATCATCAGTGGTGTCATAGTACTCTGCTACTTTCGGTGAACTGATCGGAGTCGTTTGGTTTCACAGGTTAGGTTTTATATGCTTAGCATGTGTGGGTGTATGACGGTTGGTCTGGTTTTTGTTTATTGGCTTGACTGCTACGTGGACTGGTTTAAAGTGGGGGCTTCCATTGTTTTTGATTGTTGTCAAAGGGCTGGTATTTATTGTAGCTGAAGCTGGTGTATGATTTTGAATTTGTCTCCAGTCAGGTTTTTTGCATCCTTCATATAATGCTGGATGCCAAGCTTTGTTTCTTCCTTCCTATTGAAGTTATCATTATGTTTGACAATCTCTATGGCTTCACGACTTAAGCGGGTGTAATAATGAACTGTGGAAGAAAGGATAGCTGTGTCTAATACTGTACGTGTTCCCACAGTACTAATAATGAACGTTCTGCGTTTGCAGACTTTTGTTTCTCCCAAACGGCAACATCTCTTGTGTTCTGTAATACATGTGTTTCCCATAAGTTGTGTGTTCCCTATATAGACAGAGCCACATGAGCATGAAATTCTGTAAAGACCCGCAGAAGAGAGTGGTTCTTTTGGATCTTTTGCTGAATGTAGCATGTTCTGTATTTGTTGTGTGGGTTTGTAGATGGTGTGGATGTCATGTTTTTTAAGAACTTTCCCAATGCGATCAGTAATACCTTTGAGATATGCTTTATTCTTCTCTATAGGGTCAACTTGTTTTGGTGTAGAACGAGGCTTCTGGGGTGTAAGGCATGTTTAACTTCTTGGCTGGTGTAACCGTTGGCCTGCAAACCACTATTAATGTAAGAAAGTTCCAGGAGTAGTTGTGGTTGGCAGATCCAGTTAGCACGATTTACTAGTGGTTTAATGACAACTCTCTTTTGGCCAGGATGGTGTATGGTATAATTATTCACTAACACCAAAAGCAACATGGTTCCCATTTTACGGAAGGTTAGTGAACACTAGTTGATTGTGACTTATACTATGATGTTTAGTTTGCTCTTGCTATGGTGGTGGTTTAAAATTTTCATTTTCTCCCCCTTTCTTTCTTACAATGACAGAGGGAAATAATATTATTGGTGATGGGTATAATAATCGTGACGCATGTTCCAAGTTGTATGACGTGCTTACCATCCCTGAGCTCTGCTCACAGTGGCGCCAAAAAAACACCAAAGCAACCACTGGTTTTCGGTTCATGCAAGGTTAGGTTAGTTAGGTATAGTTTTTTACTTTCTCTACTGGTAAGTAGGGGAAGTATGGTATTCCACCCAAAAATTCGATGTCGAGATTTCACCGGAAATAGATGTTTTGAGGACCCCCGACTTAAAAAAAAGCAATTTTAGAAAAAGGTCCGTGTGTGTGTGTCTGTCAGTCTGTGGACAGCATAACTCAAAAACGAAAAGTCGGTTAAAAACCAAACTTGGTATCTAAGTTTCATGTCCTTCAAGGATGCGACACGAAGATTTTGAAGAAAATAGCCCCACCCTAAACTACCCTTTACATGGAAGATTTTTCGAAAATTTTTATTTTCTTGAAAATGGCTATAATGATTTTGATTAAAATGCCATATGTTTGAGATAGTTTTATGACAAATGAAATGTATATCTTGAATTTTCTGGCTATAGCTCCTGTAGTCGTATTTACTCTGGACGACTTTTGCATAACTGGTAAACTGTTAGAGATAGACCAAATCATACTGTACAAAATATGTAGATCTTGCTAAAATACACAATTTATGTCTCAATAAAGTTTCTTGTAGGTTGAACCATTTAGGAGATATTTCTTGTTGTGTGTGAGTTTCGGAAAACTTTAAACTTTCGTGAAATGGAAAATCGTTGTTCAGTTTTTTATATGTAAGTTGCAAAGAGAACGGAATCTCAAAGCTTTAAAAGATTTGACTATCGCACAAAGCCTACTGTATTCTAATATTCCCCTTGCACCTACAAGGAAATAAGCAATAAGATAATTTGTACAAATGTTTATCTTAACTAACACTAAGAAGATATAGAAATAAGAGTTTGTAAGAATGGTAAGTACAAAAGTAGAGAAAGTGAGTGCAACACATGAGATATTTTATGTACAATTCCGAAAATGAATAATGAACACTAATAAACACCAAAACCAACCAGTAGCTTCCGGTTTATGGGAGGTTAGGTTTAGTTTTTATATAAGCTTACGTTAATTAGCCACAATTTATTCTTACCATTTATTACGGTGGTGTATATAAGGAACTACTGCATTTCCGTCAATACTTATTTCCTTATTAATGTATCTTTTCCTGCGTTTTCGTTTGTTGTTTGGTTGGTAAAGCCGACGATAAGTGGAGGGCGTTTGTTCCTGTCAGTCTACGCGAAACAACAAAGTACATGGCGCATGCGCAAGTCGGCTAGTCGAAGCGATGGAGGGGTTATTGCCAACCGAAGATACAAAGCCAGATATAAAGCCGAATATTCTTTAGAAAGAGTCCCGTGAGAGTTTCGTGAGAATTTCGTCCCACTCGGCAGCGTGAGCGAATTCTTACGAAAGTTGCCGAAGTTGCACTGTTAATTCAGCGCTGCCAAGAGCACTATTTCTCCATTAATTTGTTGCCAATCTTACATTTGAATGTTTTAGCGGGACCCAGCAGTATGGTAGTGAACTTGTTAGAAGCAAGTTGTGAGGGTGCAATGAATCGCTTCATTAGCATAGTAGATTTAGCACCTTTGTGTTAAAATGAGGAAGAATGTAGGTACACAATTCCTCTACGACGAGGTCCTGCTGAGAACCTGTATGCTATGCAGGGAATGTGATGCCGTGCTACACCCCATAAAAAGTCGGCAGACTTTTTTTCCAGGGAGGGGCCACATGTTGGAAATTTGCAGTAATATAATACTAAATCATTATTTTATTGTCAAAATTTATAATATTTGTTGCAGATAACCGTATTAATTTGTGCTAAATAAAAATTGTTCTTTACACGAAATTTAAAATAATAGTTTAATAGTCAGTAATTGGCTGCACATTAAGTTCACCAACTTCCAAGGGGGGGCCGCAGCCCCCCTTGACCACGTTTCGCGACGCCCATGAATATGAATCCACTAGCGGCCGATTTATACCAAAGTTGTGTAAATCGGACAAGATCGGGAATTTGACCGAGATTGCTCCAATGCAGCAAAGGATAGCGAAACATCGACCAGCTCTAATAATAAAAAAATCTGATGTGTTGCACTCACATGACTTTCTCTACTCTTGTACTAACCATTCTTACAAACTCTTATTCCTATATCTTATTTCTTGTTAGTTGAGATAAACATTTGTACAAATTATCTTATTGCTTATTTCCTTGTAGGTGCAAGGGGAATATTGGAATACAGTAGGCTTTGTGCGATAGTCAAATGTTTAAAATTCTGTTGTCTTTGCACACTTAACATATAAAAAAATGAACAGCGATGACCCATTTCACGAAAGTTCTAAGTTTTCCGAAACTCACACATATAACAAGGAATATCTCCGAAATGGTTCACCCTACAAGAAAATTTATTGAGACATAAATTGTGTATTTTAGCAAGATCTACATTTTTTGTATAGTATGATTTGGTCTATCTCTAACGGTTTACCAGTTATGCAAAATTCATCCAGAGTAAATACGACTACAGGGGCAATAGCCAGAAAATTCAAGATATACATTTCATTTGTCATAAAAATATCTCAAACATATGGCATTTTAATCAAAATCGTTAGAGCCATTTTAAAGAAAATCAAAATTTTCAAAAATCTTCCATGTAAAGGGTAGTTTAGGGTGAGGTTAGTTTCTTCAAAATCTTCGTGTCACATCCTTGAAAGACATTAAACTTAAATACCAACTTTGGTTTTAAACCGACTTTTCGTTTTTGAGTTATGCTGTCCACAGACTGACACACATACACAAACACGGACTTATTTTTCTATAAATGCCTTTTTTTATTCAGGGGGCCTCAAAACATGTATTTCCGGTGAAATCTCGACATCGAATTTTTGGGTGAAATACAATACTTCCCCTAAGCAGTAGAGAAAGTAAAAATGTGTGTAGTCTTTACTGTTGAACAGCGGTTTTGACTTTCATTTCTCAATTGCTTTTAGTCAGTCATGGAAAACAGGAAAAGGAACTGTCATACACTAGATCTGAAAGTAAACTTTAGGAGAGGTGGAACTTAATCCACACAAAACCAAAACACAAATTACCTACTTCAGACTTGGGAATTTCTTATAACGCGCTACGTATAGTCATCATTAAAAAATGAAGTGTATTCATTTACTGCAAGAATAGTGAAACAAACCAAATTAACTGATTTCTTTAAAGCAGGACCAAGTTCAACATCAAGATTTCTTGGTACGTATCTTTGTTGTTTGTGAAGTTTTACACATGTAGGTCCAGCGTATTACATTTTTTAAAAATCTGATGTGTTGCACTCACATGACTTTCTCTACTTTTGTACTAACCATTCTTACAAACTCTTATTCCTATATCTTCTTCGTGTTAGTTAAAATAAACATTTATACAAATTATCTTATTGCTTATTTCCTTGTAGGTGCAAGGGGAATATTAGAATACAGTAGGCTTTGTGCGATAGTCAAATATTTTAAAGTTTTGAGATTCCGTTCTCTTTGCACGATTAACATATAAAAAATGAACAACGATGACCCATTTCACGAAAGTTCTGTTTTCCGAAACTCACACACATAACAAGGAATATCTCCGAAATGGTTCACCCTACAAGAAAACTTATTGAGACATAAATTGTGTATTTTAGCAATATCTATATTTTTTGTATAGTATGATTTGGTCTATCTCTAACGGTTTACCAGTTATGCAAAAATCGTCCAGAGTAAATACGACTACAGGGGCTATAGCCAGAAAACTCAAGATATACATTTCATTTGTCATCAAAATATCTCAAACATATGACATTTTAATCAAAATCGTTAGAGCCATTTTCAAGAAAATAAAAATTTTCAAAAATCTTCCATATAAAGGGTAGTTTAGGGTGAGGCTATTTTCTTCAAAATCTTCGTGTCACATCCTTGAAAGACATTAAACTTAAATACCAACTTTGGTTTTAAACCGACTTTTCGTTTTTGAGTTATGCTGTCCACAGACTGACAGACTGACACACAGACACACACACGGATTTTTTTCTAAAAATGCCCTTTTTTTGGATTCAGGGGGCCTCGAAACATGTATTTCCGGTGAAATCTCGACATGGAATTTTTGGGTGGAATACAATACTTTTCCTACTTACCAGTAGAGAAAGGAAAAAGTATGACGCATTATTAAAATCTCATTTGTAAGTGATTATGAATTACCATCACCATCCCTCTTCCCCTTGATATGCGCATAAATCGGGTTCAACTCTATATACTATAGCTTCTAAGCATGATTAGTCCATTCTAACAAAACGTAATTTATTAAACCACAGAGCTCTTTACTGTCATAAATGTATCATAATTATAAATCGCTATATACACGCATACTTATATTACGGTATATTCCTACAGCTCTAATTAATATTGCTGTTTCCATTTGGTTTCAATTATTAGTGGCTAAGTACCTATATAATATGGTAAGTTTTTCTCGTCAGCATGGTTATGTGTGTGTGTGTGTGTGTGTGTGTGTGTGTGTGTGCGCGTGTGTGTGTTTGTGTGTGTATGTGATTCCAAATATGTACTACTGGATATTTTCAGAAAAATTTGATGTGCTTCACCCACGTGACTTTCTCTTCTCTTGTACTAACCATTCTTACAATATCTTATTCCTATATCTTCTTCGTGTTAGTTGAGATAAACATTTGCTGAAATTAGCTTATTGGTTATCATTATCTATTATTATTATCAGTATCTATCATCATCATTGTTTATTATTATTATTATTATTATTATTATTATTATTATTATTATTATTATTATTATTATTATTATTATTATTATTATTATTATTATTATTATTATTATTATTATTATTATTATTATTATTATTATTATTATTATTATTATTATTATTATTATTATTATTATTATTATTATTATTATTATTATTATTATTATTATTATTATTATTATTATTATTATTATTATTTTTATTATTAGCTTATTTCCTTGTAGGTAGAAGGAGAATATGGAATACAGTACGCTTTGAGCGATAGTCAAATATTTCAAAGCTTTCAAATTCCGTTCTCTTTGCACGGTTAACATGTAAAAAATTGAATAACGATGTTCCATTTGGCAGAAGTATAAGTTCTCCAAAACTCAGATCAACAACAAGGCATATCTTCGAAATGGTTCACTCTACCAAAACATTTATGGAGACATAAATTGTGTATTCTAGCAAGATATACATTTTTTTTACAGTAAGATTTGGTCTATCTCTAGCGGTTTACCAGTTATGCAAAAGTCGTCCATAGTAAATACGACTACATGGGCTATAGCCAGAACATTCAAGATATACATTTCATTTGTCATAAAAATATCTCAAACATATGGCATTTTAATCAAAATCGTTAGAGCCATTTTCAAGAAAATCAAAATTTTCAAAAAATTTTCCATGTAAAGGAATGAAGCAATTTTCTTCAAAATCTTCGTGTCGCATCCTTGAAAGACATTAAAATGAAATACCAACTTTGGTTTTTAACCGACTTTTCGTTTTTGAGTTATGTTGTCCACTGAGAGACACACCTTTTTCTAAAAATGATAAAATGATATTTTTTTTTATTCAGGTGTCCTTAAAACACATATTTCCGGTGAAATCTCGACATCAAGGTTTTGGGTGGAAATCAATATTTCCTCTACCTTACGCATTAGAGAAAGTAAAAAGCAAAGACATAAATCTCTCCTCTTTTCTCCCTTATAGGTTACTGTGTTACCAAACCACACGCTCTGTGATAGGTAAGGTGAAGAACTTGCGTCAAAAGACCCCAAGAAGCGATACAAAACCCGCCGAAGAATTTTTTTTTTTTTTTTTTTTTTTTTTTTGTGCTGTTTCTACGAGTACATAGGCTTTTGGTTAGTGTTAGCACTCTGCTAACTTGTTTAACCCTGGAACACTAACCCTATTCCTATAGTAAATAAACACTAAGCCTCGTAAAATTTACTACTGTTTATTTCTATTACAAAATACATTATTATTATTATCTCACAAATGTTTATGCCTTCCTCATAAAATATTACCTTGACTCATTTAAACTGTTATGAGACAACAAAGATAGTTCTATCTCGCCTCACTTACATCAATTTGTGCAGAGATTTGCCCTATGTTCTTTGCAGTATCCATGGCAACATTCTTTGCCTAGTTAGAGCAGAATTTTTATCGTTGCTCACACACTATATCAATATTTCGTCCTGCCATATCTTCACCATCTGTATCAGTCACTATTACATCATCAGACTCCACATTATCAATTTCTTCGTCAGAGCTAAAATCAATCTGGGGGCTACTATCTTCTTCAAGAAGCATTGCCATAATCATTTTTCCAAAATTTGGGTCGTCTGCACGCAGAATACTCATCTGAAACGATCGACAGCAATGATTCAACTGCTTTCCTGAATTGTTATTACACGTCCTACTTTCCTGAATTCATATTATTACAAAAATAAATCTGCTTCCTTATGAAATTCTGGATGCGTGAACACTAATCGTCGTAAAATTTACGACAAAGCACTTACTAACAGTGCAGTGTTGCACCCGATTTCGATAATGCACACCCACTGACCAAGCTCTTCAAAAGCTAGGAAGCTACTGAAAAGGAAATAATTGTGGCGCAAAAACTATAGGAGTAAAAGCAGGATTGCCAATCGTGCGTCGTAAAAATAACGAGGTTTAGCGTTCTAGGGTTAAGGTACACATATACGTTTGGACAAAAAATCCACAGTTTTTGGTGAAACACAATCACTTTTTTGCCACGTTGATCTTTCAGTCAAATATATTTTTTATGGTACTCAAAATTTAAATTTGGATTTTACATCATTGTAAAATGTATTTTTTGTGTAAAAAAAGCAAATTTCTTGTAAACCTCATAGCAAACACAATTTTTAACCAATCATCGTGATTCTTTTACCGAAATGTTTCTAATTACATGCAAAATGTTGTGAAGCACAATTGCTAACTTCCATTAACTTATCAAATATTTGTGATTTTTATTGCAAAATTGCCATTATTTTTAATTATACTTTTTTTTACAACTGAACATAATTTTTTTCTCAGAACATTTAGCTCAACCATTCTGCTTCATAACATTCCTTGTTTTATTCTGATTAATTTGGTATATAAAGTTAGTGGTTCTCTTAATTTTTAGTATGTCATTTTTGATTCTGAATGTCACAAAATTTACATATTTTTAGTTTTGAGAAAACGAGGAAGTAAAGTTTATGGTATAACTGCAGTTCTGTACTCACAATTTAAACAGCTAGAACATCCCTGCTACATAAGTAGGACCCTCTTCCTCAATATTTCTGCCTTTCTTGAGCTTCCTTGGGCCTCTAAGTTATCTTCTACGCTGCTTTTGTTCTGGGGTGCTGCTCTTTATACTGTGACATAGCCGTGACTCATCTGATTTCAGAACTCCTGACATTGTGTATTTGCCTGGAACAATTTTCATCCTGTGCAGGATCTCTGCTTCCACGGTGTTACCACAGTTAAAATGCGATATAGCATCCATTATCCCCAGTTTTAGGGTTTCTAGACCTAAATAGGTTTCTTTCCTACATCTTCACCGAATCATCCCATTAAATGACTCATTGGCATTCTGTGTTAATCCATTTAGGCATTTGGATAGCATATTTGGATCACAAAGTCTTCCATACACAGGCTTGCACGCCAGAAGTATTTTCAGTGGTATTCCTGGTTTATGCTTATATGAATAAATTGGTCAGATTTGACAACAGATTTATAACTTTTGGAATATTAGCCAAAATACAAGAAGAAACCTAAAAAAAGCACTCGATGCCACGCCCCCTTTTAGTTTAACAGCATCACATGGTTCCCTTGAAATCCTTCTAACTACAAAACTACGCATCAGCTTCAAGTAAATGATATATCATTTGAAAGCAGAAGAACAGAGCTAATAAATAATGCAAAAAAAAAACAAAAAAAAACGAAAATTTTGGTCCAAAAGTAGTACCTATTTCAAACGTATATGTGTACCTTAAGAAGAAATAAAGTGGCATTAAGAGTAACTGCTGTTGGTTATTTCTCATAACACCTTAAAAATCTACACAGGACGTGCTTTTAAAGACATTTTGGTGCAAACCTTGTTATTTAGGTTTCCTGTCAAATGGCAGAACTTCCGACTCAAACAGGATACTGTAGGTGTTCGATATCAACTAAGGATATGGCTGTTCTCAAGGTTGAGTTGTGTTTTTAAAACTTTAAGCCAATCTGGAAGTTTTCTCGCAAGAGCAGCAAGTTGAGTTTTATTGCTGATATTCTCTCGAGCCGAATAAGATGTTCCGTGAGGTGAGTTAATCTCTTTAAAATATTACTGTTTAAGGGGAACTTTGTCACAGCATTATAAGAACATATTATACTTTTGTGTTTCTGTGGTGTAGTTTTCAGAGTTCTCATTAAACTGTTACCCTGTTACGTTGACCTGTTAAAAAATGTATTGCTTTAAGAAAACTATTTTACATAAAAGAAATATGACTTTAACATGACCTTCTCTTCTCTTGTACTAACCATTCTTACGAACTCTTATTCCTATATCTTCTTCATGTTGGTTGAGATGAACATTTGCAGAAGTTATCTTATTATGTCTGAATAAATTGAGTATTTTAGCAAGATCTACATTTTTTGTATAGTAAGATTTGGGCTATCTCTAACGGTTTACCAGTTATGCAAAAGTTATCCAGAGTAAATAGGACTACATGGGCTATAGACAGAAAATTCAAAATATACATTTCATTCACCATAAAAATATCTCAAACGTAGGTATGGCATTTTAATCAATAACGCTAGAGCCATTTTCCAGAACACAAACACTTTCGAAACATTTTCCATGTAAAGGGTAGTTTAGGGTGGAGGAATTTTCTTCAAAATGTTCCTGTCGTATCCTTGAAAGACATTAAACTTAAATATCAACTTTGGTTTTTAACCTATTTTTCGTTTTTGAGTTATGCTGTCCACAGACACACACATGGATCTTTTTCTAAAAATGCTCTTTTTTTTTGGATTTAGGGGACCTCAAAGCATACATTTCCGGTGAAATCTCGACATCGAATTTTTGGTTGGAATGCAAAAGTAAAAGAGAACAAGAAACATATTTTTGTGTTTCTGTGTGTAGTTGTCAGCGTTCTCTTTAATATATTATGTCGTAAAATAAGTTGATCTCTTTAAAAATGTACTGTTCTAAAAAGCCATATTACAGCAAAAAAGAATGAATGAAATGGCCAGCGTTCCTATTAATGTTTCTCTGGTAAATCACAAAAGAAAAAGAAAACACATATTTGTGCGCTTCGGTGCATAGTGGTCAGTGTTCTTATTAATATTTTTAAGTAAAGTAACTCCCTACTTCGCGGCGATACCGTTTGTAGCCTCTTTGTGAAAGAAATGGTGATTACAAATTAAGATTGTTTGACATTAAAATCCAAGCCAAAACTTAAGGACAAACACATGACAAACAGAGGATCTAAAGAAAAAATCTGATATGTTGCTCTCACGTGACTTTCTCTACTCTTGTACTAACCATTCTTATAAACTCTTATTTCTATATCTTCTTCGTCTTAGTTAAGATAAACATTTGTACAAATTATCCTATTGCTTATTTCCTTGTAGATGCAAGGGGAATATTAGAATACAGTAGGCTTTGAGTGATAGTCAAATGTTTTAAAGCTTTGAGATTCCGTTCTCTTTGCACACTTAACATATAAAAAAATGAACAACGATGATCCATTTCACGAAAATTTTAAGTTTTCCAAAACTCACACACATAACAAGGAATAACTCCGAAATGGTTCACCCTACAAGAAAATTTATTGAGACATAAATTGTGTATTTTAGAAAGATCTACATTTTTGTATAGTATAATTTGGTCTATCTCTAACGGTTTACCAGTTATTCAAAAGTCGTCCAGAGTAAATACGACTACAGGGGCTATAGCCAGAAAATTCAAGATATACATTTCATTTGTCATCAAAATATCTCAAACATATGACATTTTAATCAAAATCGTTAGAGCCATTTTCAAGAAAATCAAAATTTTAGAAAAATTTTCCATGTGAAGGGTAGTGTAGGGTGGGGCTATTTTCTCAAAATCTTCGTGTCGCATCCTTGAAAGACATTAAACTTAGATACCAAGTTTGGTTTTTAACCGACTTTTCGTTTTTGAGTTATGCTGTCCACACACTGACAGACACACAGACACACACACACACACGGACCTTTTTCTAAAAATGCTTTCTTTGGATTCAGGGGGCCTCAAAACATATTTCCAGTGAAATTTTGGATTGAGTAGAACACTTCCCGTGCTTTCTACCCGTAGTAGAGAAAGTAAAAGTTACATTGAGTAAAAACTACCTTCGCTTATATTAGGAAATTAGGCAGCAATATTTGTTTCTTAAAACAAATTGTATATACTGAATGACGTCACTTCCAAAGCACCAAGCTCAGCTTGTTTTCTGGGGGACATGCGGCGTGTTGCGTCCCGCAGTCAGAGAATTACCCTAAATACCATTGGGTAGTATACGGGTTGCGGTCCAAGCCATATAAGAGTTTTTAGAAGAAAAACGACATAAATGTGAAATAATTGCCATATAAATAAAATACAAACTGCGTATATAGTGAGTTAAAATTTTAGCCATATGACTTCGTCATTGTTTTTTCAAAGCTAAAAGTCTTTTGTAGCAGTTTGTTGCATACTGACGTGATGAATGTCTGCCTGGAAATTATATTATTCCTTTACTGATCTAAAACACTTAAGATAATGGACATTTTTGTCCTTGTCGCTGATTTTTTTACTTTCTCTACTGGTAAGTAGGGGAAGTATTGTATTCCACCCAAAAATTCGATGTCGAGATTTCACCGGAAATATATTTTTTGAGACCCCCTGAATCCAAAAAAAGCATTTTTAGAAAAAGGTCCGTGTGTGTGTCTGTGTGTGTGTGTGTCAGTTTGTCAGTCTGTCAGTCTGTGGACAGCATAGCTCAAAAACGAAAAGTCGGTTAAAAACCAAAGTTGGTATTTAAGTTTAATGTCTTTCAAGGATGCCACACGAAGATTTTGAAGAAAATATCTCCACCCTAAACTACCCTTTACATGGAAAATTTTTCGAAAATTTTATTTTCTTGAAAATGGCTCTAACGATTTTGATTAAAATGTTGTATGTTTGAGATATTTTAATGACAAAAGAAACGTATATCTTGAATTTTCTGGCTATAGTCCCTGTAGTCGTATTTACTCTGGAAGACTTTTGCATAACTGGTAAACCGTTAGAGATAGACCAAATTATACTGTACAAAACATGTAGATCTTGCTAAAACACATAATTTATGTCTCAATAAATTTTCTTGTAGGGTGAACCATTTCGGAGATATTCCTTGTTATGTGTGTGAGTTTCGGAAAAATGGATCATCGTTGTTCATTTGTTTTATATGTTAAGTGTGCAAAGACAACAGAATCTCAAACATTTGACTATCGCACAAAGCCTACTGTATTCTAACATTCCCCTTGCACCTACAAGGAAATAAGCAATAAGATAATTTGTACAAATGTTTATCTCAACTAACAAGAAAGAAGATACAGGAATAAGAGTTTGTAAGAATGGTTAGTTCAAGAGTAGAGAAAGTCATGTGAGTGCAACACATCAGATTTTTTAATTCTTGTGTTGCAACTTCTTATTTTAATGTGTCTCATTTTGTGTATCTTTAAGGACTTTTATACGATAAAATTAAAAATGTTCGGATGTGCAGAGTAAAATTATGAACTACGGTATGAATGAAATGATTCACATGCATTTGTGGTTTTAAGCGGTGAAGATGAAAATTCAACCGCATATCCGGAGGAAATTACACTTAACAAAGCTTCTGCACTTTTTGTTAGTACAACACCAGCGTTCTTTACTATTGGCAAACACCTTATGGAATCGAAATTTAAATCCATTGATAACTAATAGCTCTTTTCATTTTTCACTTAGTATACTTTTATCTGCTTTCACTGGTTCCATTGTGTACAATGAAGTTCTATATGATACAGATTACACAGGGACACCAACTATTTTGGTAAAATGAAGTAACGTCACACATACTGTACGTATCGATATATTAATGCCGCCATCGTATCGATATAAGTAGGGCTAGGAAGTTCATGCATTTGCATGTTTTTTCTTAGAGGTTAAAAATGTATGCTTTTACATTATGTGCACGAATTATGGAATTTTCAGTTATTTGGACATGATTTTATTGTGCATATAACTGCATATTTTATTGATTTTTGATAAATGCATAATATTTCAATATTATAGCCCCTATATTGCATATTTTAATGATTTTTGTGGGTTTTTAAATTCTTTTTTCCATCAGTATAATATGGGAAAATCACGACAAACTCTGAAAGGTATTTTTCCTAACTTAATTCATATAACTTGCTTGGCTCACGCTCTTCGTTGCATTTCTGAGACAATACGTGATTCTTTCCCATTGGTAGATAGATTTGTGTCCAGTACAAAGAGAAGTTTTGTTAAATCTCCTAAAAGAGTTAAGTTGTTTAGATCAACAGCACCTAATATTCGGTTTCCTCCTGCACCGGTGTTAACTCGATGGGGAACATGGGTCGATGCAGTTTTATATTATGCTGAGCACATAGAAATAGTCAAGAAGTTGTTAATTCATTGGACTCGAAAGGTGCTTCATCAATAGAAACCGTGCAAAATATTCTGTCAGGCACTGGGTTAAAAGAGGATCTTAGTTTCATATCTGCCCATTTTTCTTAGCTACTAACAGCCATATCGGCATTGGAAGCTGTAGGATTTCCTTTGCATGAATCACTTACTGTCTTTGAAAAAAAATATGTGCTCTAAGTTCGGTTTCTGGTAGCATAGGACAAAAAGTGAAAGAGAAAGTGAATTATGTAATTTCAAAAAATTCTGGTTATAAACAGATGTGCGATATTTGAGACATCGAAAACCATCTGTCACACCAAGAGACTCTCTGTGAAGCAGATAACATCATTTAAATATGCCCCGATAACATCTTGTGACGTGGAGAGAAGTTTTTCACGTTACAAAAGTGTTTTGCGAGACAACAGACGATGTTTTACAGTTGAAAATTTGTGCAAAGTGTTGGTTGTGAACTGTAATTTAGCAGTTAATACTAGCAGCGGGACCATTTCTGCTTCAACCTCTAAGGAATAAGGTCACTTGATTTATTATTTATACTAACTCGGCTTGTCTACTGCAAAGGGGAATTCGTTGTTTTAATGAAATAGTGCATATTTCTTGGCATATTTTCAAGTTTTAAGAGCATATTTGCATGCATATTTTAGTGTTTTTTAGGGCATGAACTTCCGAGCCCTAGATATAAGTAAGTTTTATTATAACACAGTTTATAGTGCTACCTAATACACAAAATATATCCCGTCTTTGACCGTTGTACCCTTCTTCCTCTAAGTCGTCCCGCTAAAATTGGTGTTATTGAAGGTCTGCCGCGAGAATCTACCTGCAGTAAAATCTGCCCGCGGGACGCAAGGCGTAAACCCCGGTTTTCTGAGCTGATCATTCTGCGCCCCAAAACTTCTACGAGCAACAGGGTATACATAATCTCATTATTCCTAGCCCACATTACCTTGCAATTCTGTAAAGTTTATGTTTGTATACCTACGTCAACGTTCATTTCTGTTTCTTTCCTAGTATTGCACAGAAGTGAACAAAAGGCACAACTGTATAAACACAATGGTCAGTTGCGGAATAAGTGATAATTCGGCAAATATTCCTCCTTTTACTTTCTCTACTGGTAAGTAGGGGAAGTATTGTATTCCACCCAACAATTCGATGTCGAGATTTCACCGGAAATATATGTTTTGAGGCCCCCTGCATCCAAAAAAAGCATTTTTAGAAAAGGGTCCATGTGTGTGTCTGTGTGTCTGTGTGTCAGTCTGTGAGGCTGTGGACAGCATAATTCAAAAACGAAAACTCGGTTAGAAACCAAAGTTGGTATTTAAGTTTAATGTCTTTCAAGGGTGTGACACGAAGATTTTGAAGAAAATAGCCCCACCCTAAACTACCCTTTAAATGGAAAATTTTTCGAAAATATTGATTTTCTTGAAAATGGCTCTAACGATTTTGATTAAAATGTCATATGTTTGAGATATTTTTATGGCAAATGAAATGTATACCTTGAATTTTCTGGCTATAGCTCCTGTAGTCGTATTTACTCTGGACGACTTTTGTATAACTGGTAAACCGTTAGAGATAGACCAAATTATATTATACAAAAAATGTAGATCTTGCTAAAATACACAATTTATGTCTCAATAAATTTTCTTGTAGGGTGAACCATTTTGGAGATATTCCTTGTTATGTGTGCGAGTTTCGGAAAACTTAAAACTTTTGTGAAATGGAACATCGTTGTTCATTTTTTATGTGTTAAGTGTGCAAAGAGTACGGAATCGCAAAGCTTTAAAATATTTGACTATCGCACAAAGCGTAGTATTCTAATATTCCCCTTGCACCTACAAGGAAATAAACAATAAGATAATTTGTACAAATGTTTATCTTAACACGAAGAAGACATAGGAATAAGAGTTTGTAAGAATGGTTAGTACAACAGTAGAGAAAGTCATGTGAGTGCAACACATCAGATTTTTATGTGGTATCTCCTATATCTGCGTTGTCAAGTCGATCCAAACCTCCTCCAAACCATCATCTTAAAGATTGATATCGATGACTTCGGCGCCAATACAGGTTTCGGTAGCCGTAAAAACCTCTAGTTTATTAAGCATACCGGAATCTCCATTAAAAGCAGGCAGAAATTGGCTCACAAGAATTAGAGGTCCCCTAAAATTAACTACTCTGCTTATTCCATATTTTACATCAATGCTAAAGCTCCTGTATTCTAGGCGGCGCCGTGGCCGAGCGGTTAGCGCGCTCGCCTACCACCTAGGCGGCCCGGGTTCGATCCCAGGGACCCGCATGTGGTATTCGTGGTGGACGAAGCGGCGTCAGGGCGGGTTTTCTCCGGGTGCTCCGGTTTCCCCCGGCATCTCATTCCACCGGTGCTCCATCTTCATTCCATGTGTCATCAGTGTCACCGCCTGCGGTGCCGTAGTAGTAAAAGCGGGCGTTAAACGCTACAACAACAACTCCTGTATTCTAGCAGTCTTTTAATTTGCCAATGGAAGTAGTAGTGGAATTAGTGGCGGTGGAAACCGGAGTAAACCCGCCCAGACGCCGTTTCCTTAGGATCGAACCCTGGCCATCTAGGTGGTAGGTGAACGGTTTAACCGCTAAGCCACGGCGCCGCTTACTGGTATCAATTTATACAGTTATCGGTTTCATTTATTCAGATGAACCTGCACTATTTTAGTAGTGAAGGATAATCTTTCTTTCTGTTTAATACAATGTATCGATGAAATCTGGCGCAAATTGCCGAACATTTTGATGTTCAGTTTTTGCATTTTTATTATGCTTGTACTTTGTACTTTAACGGCACACTTTAGCGTTTTCCCAATAACGGCCATTTTTAAAGCTCCAGAAGGGCATTCAAACGTCCCATTATGGAGGGCGTTCCTCGCTAAACTTTGTCGCCTCAGCTTTCAAATGCAATTTTCGTTTTCACTGGCTTTCACTTCAGTCTCTTGCAGGTAATTTTGCTTCAGGGAGGTTGTGAGTTAGCTGTGCTGAACTAAATTTGATATATAGAGCGGAAATGCCGCGAATTTGACCCATGGTTTGCTTGTAAACAGAGAAGTGCAGTCAGTGTCGTGTAATTCTGTAATCTTGCCAGGTGATTTCAGTGTTCCAGTTATATCTTAGGTAGTGTTTAGGTGTTTAATAGATTTTAAATTATTAGTTTATAATATAGCAGAAATAAGCAGGTATTTTATACAAATTAGCTAAAGTTCAAATTGCAGAGGTTAGTTGAGAACAATACAGTTTCTAAATTTTGTCACCAATGGGAAGGTGAAAGGAATGCTTTCATATTAGGAAACGAGCAAGCAAACTTAAGATTCACAAAAGCTATTACTGAGAACAAGAAGAAAGCACCTGGGGAACTTTAAGCTTATTGGATTTAGGTAAGGTGCAAAAATATACCGTTAAACTTTGGAATTATTTTTTCTCAATTTTTCCCCACGATGTTCCATTTCACGAAAGTTTTAAGTTTTCCGAAACTCACACACATAACAAGGAATATCTCCGAAATGGTTCACCCTACAAGAAAATTTATTCAGAGGTAAGTTGTGTATTTGAGTAAGATCTACATTTGTTGTATAGTATGATTTGGTCTATCTCTAACGGTTTACCAGTTATGCAAAAGTCGTCCAGAGTAAATACGACTACAGGGGCTATAGCCAGAAAATTCAAGATATACATTTAATTTGTCATAAAAATATCTCAAACATATGACATTTTAATCAAAATCGTTTGAGCCATTTTCAAGAAAATCAATATTTTCGAAAAATTTTCCATGTAAAGGGTAGTTTAGGGTGGGGCTATTTTCTTCAAAATCTTCGTGTCGCATCCTTGAAATACATTAAACTCAAATACCAGTTTTGGTTTCAAACCGAATTTTCGTTTTTGAGTTATGCTGTCCACAGACTGACAGACACACAGACGGACCTTTTTCTAAAAAAGCTTTTTTTTGGATTCAGGGGGTCTCAAAAGATATATTTCCGGTGAAATCTCGACATCGAATTTTTGGGTGGAATACAATACTTCCCCTACTTACCAGTAGAGAAAGTAAAAACTGGAATTTTTAATGTTCCTAAATACATTGCCTTAAACTTGATGTGCTAGAGAAACAATGAACTATCGGTAGCCCACATCTTCTTGCAGTTGTGTAACGTTAATGTTAATGTCTGTATACCCCAAGCTATCAACATAGTGTTCATTTTCTGTTTTATGTATTGCGCAGAACTCTAGTATTATATTAAGTGATCTACGTCGTTGAGACATGTATAGCAGATTTTAGATGACTTTGCCCCAATATGAAGTTTGCCAGACTTTGCTAGTTGAATGTTTTCCTTTGTTGACGTTGGATCTCTCGTTGATAACTGAATTTGAGGTTATGCAACGATGGTTTTGATCTCAGGGTCCGCATGTAAAGATTTCCAGGACTTTATGATCGGGTATTAGGTATTTGGTTTGTAGGAACCATAAAGTTTAAGGTCCACCCTGATAAATAATCACTCACACGTTTAAGAAAACAACACTTTACGTTGTAGAGAATTCTGCAAGTCTATGAACTTTCCTTTACACTCACTATAACTTGCTCTCTACAGACGATAATGCTTTCTTTCTTCACGCACTATTTTACTTTATAATCACTAAATAGTGACCAATACCTATTATTGGCAACTAAGTGCGTATTACATGTTACTCTGGCAATTATTGCCGTTGAAGTGCCTCTAACTATGAATTAAGGATTATCGTGGCTTTGGCAAGTAGCAAAGGTGTATACAACAGCATCAAAGAATAAAGCCTAACTCTCTTATATTTTCTTCGGGATACTATTAGAAATCACGACATTTTAGTATCGTGGTAACCTCCGCAGGACAGCTTTACATTTTAGTAAATTGTAACTGTGCTTACGTTGTACTATAAAAGCTGAAATTTATATGTTCCTTGGGTGACTATTATGAGAATATTTCCTTAATAGCCGGGCAGTTTCGACAGTTCCAACACCTGGCCAGAGAAACCTGAAGGGCAATTGTAGTTGCGAGTGCGAGGCACTCGTACATCCACACGGATGCGAGTGAGAGTGATTAGGTATTTTATGATTTTTTACTGCGCATTCTTAGTCTACTCAGTGTGTCTTCTTCCTCTTCTTCTTCTTCTTCTTCTTCTTCTTCTTCTTCTTCTTCTTCTTCTTCTTCTTCTTCTTCTTCTTCTTCTTCTTCTTCTTCTTCTTCTTCTTCTTCTTCTTCTTCTTCTTCTTCTTCTTCTTCTTCTTCTTCCTTCCTTCCTCTTCCTCTTCCTCTCCTTCTCCTCCTCCTCCTTCTTCTCCTTTTCCTTCTTCTCCTTCTCCGTCTCCGTCTTCTTCTTCTTCTCCTTCTTCTTCTTCTTCCTCTTCCTCTCCTTCTCCTCCTCCTTCTTCTCCTCCTTCTTCTCCTTCTCCGTCTCCGTTTTCTTCTTCTTGTTCTCCTTCTTCTTCTTCTTCTTCTTCTTCTTCTTCTTCTTCTTATCTATAGAGATGAGTGGTAAACGTCTTATTGTTCTAGAATATGTGGTTGCTGAGAAAATGGGACGAATGTATGCAGAAAAATAAGTTTGAGAAAAACCTTAACCAAAATAAGGGGAGGTTGTGCTCTATGCTTGCAATGTTAATTTGAAGAAGTTTAACTCCACTTTTCAAATAAACTATTCACTCTAGAAGTATCAATTTTTTTACACATATTTTTATTAATAATAATAATAATGATAATGATAATGATAATGATAATGATAATGATAATAATAATAATAATAATAATAATAATAATAATAATAATAATAATAATAATAATAATAATAATAATAATAATAATAATAATAATAATAATAATAATAATAATAATAATAATAATAATAATAATAATAATAATAATAATAATAATAATAATAATAATAATAATAATAATAATAATAATAATAATAATAATAATAATAATAATAATAATAATAATAATAATAATAATAATAATAATAATAATAATAATAATAATACAATAACAGTAATAAGAAACGAACAAGTGCCAATGTAACATTCCATGCCCTCATGTTTGCGTGTATTTTGTTACGGCACTTTCGAATCAGTAATCCGTAATGTTAGACAATAGCAATTATATACAGTTTATTCCCTGGAGAATAAAGTCGCTGTAAGTAAAGTGGAAATCACTCTAAGACCTTTCTTTTCTGTTGCTTATTCTATTACCCGTCTATCATCACCGACTACACACTCCATAGTTTAAGCCGGGGAAGTGCCTCTCATTGCTCGTCTTCTCTTATAAGCAGAACGAAGTTCACTCACGCCACTAGCGCGCGCGTCGTAGGAATTGCGCAGTTGCGTTCTGCAACTGTTTTAGTGCACGAAGGTATATCTACTTACGTCAAAGTTGGATGAGTTGGGTCACTTGGTATGTGCATGGACTTTAAATTCCTTTTTACTTTCTCTACTACGTATAGTAAATTAGAGGAAGTATCGTATTGCACCCAAAAGTTCGATGTCGAGATTTCACCGGAAGCATATATTTTAGGCCCCCTGAATAAGAAATAAGCATTTTTAGAAAAAGGTCCGTGTGTGCCTGTGTGTCAGTCTGTGGACAGCATAATTCAACAGCGAAAAGTCGGTTAGAAACCAAAGTTAGTATTTAAGTTCAATGCCTTCCAAGGATGCGACACGAAGATTTTAAAGAAAATAGCCCCACCCTAAACTACCTTTACATGGAACATTTCGATTTTCTTGAAAATGGCTCTAACGATTTTGATTAAAACGCCGTATGCTTGAGATATTTTTATGACAAATGAAATGTATATCTTGAATTTTATGTTTGTAGCCCCTGTAGTCGTTATTTACTCTGGATGACTTACAAATAACTCCTAAACCGTAAGAGATAGACAAAATCTTACTATACATAAAGCGCAGATTTTGCTAAAATAAACAATTTATGTCCAAATTATTTATTATTATTATTATTATTATTATTATTATTATTATTATTATTATTATTATTATTATTATTATTATTATTATTATTATTATTATTATTATTATTATTATTATTATTATTATTATTATTATTATTATTATTATTATTATTATTACCGTTATTACCGTTATTATCATTATTATCATTATTATCATTATTATCATTATCATTATTATTATCATTATTATCATTATTATGATTATCATTATCATTATTATCATTATTATCATTATTATTATTATTATTATTATTATTATTATTATTATTATTATTATTATTATTTTATGCAGTGAACCATTTTGGAGATGTGCCTTGTTATTTGTGCATCGATATTCATTTTTTATATGTTAACCATGCAAAGAGAACGGAATTTGAAAGCTTTAAGATATTTTACTATCGGTCAAGGCGTACCTTATTCCCATGCTATCGTTGCAGATCTAAGGAAATAAGCAATAAGATAATTTCTGCGAATGTTTATCTCAAATAAAACGAAGATATAGGAATAAGAGTTTGGTAAGAATGGTTAGTACAAGAGTAGAGAAAGTCATGTGAGTGCAACGTATCAGATTTTTATGCTGGATCATTTATTTTGTCGTGATCATTTTAATGTCTAAGAACAGTAACTAGAAACCCTTAAAATGGCTTTGTTTGTTTCAGATGTATACATTTCCTGCATTGTGTGTGGTGATTGGTTTCGTGCCAGCAGCCTGCTCGTTCATCGTTTCCTCCTGCGACATGTTCAATATCATAGGAAGCTGTGAGATTGTATCTGGTCCAGCAATCAGCTGCTCATACCAACTCTATGATCACGTGGTCACCATAATGCAATTAAATGAGGAGCTTCCAGATCCTTCAACGTACAGTGGAAAGCAGGCTCATTACGCAGTAATACGTATGCTTAAAACTGAAATCAATAAAGTGATCGACTCTGTAACAGTCGCTCAGCACACAAACGTACCCAAAGAAACTTGCGTCTCAATTGGTAAACTTAAAAAGTGGACGCAAGAGATAGACTTGGCTGTCAATAATTTAACGACTTTATTTAGCTGGTTAGACCTCATGTTTCCTATACTTGGGACTGTTCTCTTCTTATTTGGTATGATAGGTAACTTAAAGGTTTTGTTGTTCTACAAAAAAGACGAGGATTTGCAAACAGGATCGAACATGGCGGTCATGAATCTGGCCCTGTGTGATACGTTCGTACTGATAAACTACATTCCGTGGACCTATGCCTACCTAAGATTCATAAGTGACCACAGGCAGAAATATCCATGGGTGGAATACCTGAATGTTATATCCAATATGTGGAATGTGTTGTCCCTGATGTTTCTGAGCTTTATGAAGTACCTGGCTGCGTCTGCTACACCTGGCAGTAGATCACAGAGGTTTATTCAGAGCCGCACAGCGATCCGCAGGTCACTAGTGGTGCTTTGGGTTTTGTCAGCACTCATTTCAGTATATCAGCCACTGGGAATACTGTATGTCCGCAATATTAAACTTAAGTCAACACTATTATACGTGCACCTTGTGTTGGTGTGTCCGCTGCCCCTGATTGTGACCACTGTGTTTTCAGTTGCTACCGCCAGAATACTAAGAAAAGGTATGCCAGGCCAGCAAACAGCTGTCGTCTTACAGGAAACACGAGCACGAAGGAAAGGCGCAAGCGTGCTTATGTCTCTTCTTGTCGTATTCTGTATAACGCACGTTCCCTTCAACTTTATACTGTTAATGAACTCCTTCGACAGCTTACACTATTTGTTTGCATCTATAATGCTGATGACGTTGAGCTCATGTCTAAATCCAGTTGCGTTATTCATCAGCAGCAGGAACTTTCGTAAGCATTTACAAACTGACTGGGCTCAATTAAAGCACAACATTTTAGACATTATTAGTAAACTGCCATTTTTATATTCACGTCCTCTAACGTAATGTCATATTGAACTATAAACGAATGAAATGATGTTCACACGAACCTGTGGTCCATAGAGCTTAACCCTTTCAGTCCTGAATTATTTTGCTACTTATGCCGTTCTTCCTCTAACTCGAAACCGGTTTAGATTAGGTGGTCTGGGACACCTTCAACCTGCTGGCTTGGATAGCCATGATCGTTAAGGCAACACGTAGTGCGCTGGCCATGCACTCAAAGCCTGAGGTCGTGAGTTCGAGTCTCGGCAACCGCAGTCAAATGTCCCTGTGGTAAAGGACGGGGAGGGCCCACGTAAAATAATCGGTGTGATGGCCCGTGTGGATGATGACGGGGTATCATTTGACTGCGGTTGCATGGATTTTGCTTCTTTTCTTATAAAAAAACACTACAATATAAATTGTAAAAAAAAAAATAATTTTTTACAATTCAAAACGTCTCAAATATGTATTTTTAATTGGCGACAGACAGTATAACAATAATATAGCAGAAAAAAGTTAAAAATACTACAAATAGGAAAAAAAGCCTATGTATCCAATAGTACACACCAGGACTGAAAGGGTTAAAGGACACTGGGAGTGAAATTTGAAAGTTCCACATTTTTTGATAGATTTTTCTGAAATTTTTACTGTGTTTGTATTTATATGAGAATAGGAGGCACACCAAATTTCATTAAA